>JACEEZ010011868.1:0-12500 GCA_016584305.1 Chionoecetes opilio
AAAATTCGAAACAGCTTAAAATTACTCACTCCGCGTCAAGCAACCAACCAGCACAACAGCGTGGATCCTCTCCCTTAAGACGCCCGACAGCGACTGACGGTGCTTCCCTAAACGACTCGCCACTTCACCCGCGACTGAAGCATTGAACAAGTTTCGTGTTTTGACTCCTCAGGTTATTGATTCGGTTTTGTTGATGTATTGTATTTATGATGTATAAGAATATCCTAATGAGGAATGAGCCCATAGTACGAATCATAATTTTGAGCCGGACCCAAAATCGTGCCTTTAAAACTCAAGTACAATAATTATACATTGACATACCGTATAAAAAGTTCCATAAAAGTGGCAAAAAATACATTTCTCTCTCTCTCTTTACTATATAATGAAAATAATGACTCATGACATTTTACATTACCAGTATTTGGCTTACCGTCAGCCACCCTCCCCCCCCAGTTCACCTCGCACCTTGGTCGTGAACGGACCTCCTCCCCGTTCACTCGTCTCTCCGCTGTTAGTCGTGGTGGTTGAGTTACCTCCCACCATGACGTCTACGCGGAGGCACCCCGAGGACCCAGACGACGCCGGCTTCATCCTCCAGAGGAAGCGTTTCAGGGTGACGAAGCCTTCTTCACAGCAGAGTGGTGCCACGGCTGCGGAGCGACCAATCCCGGTGTGGAGGGTCGTCCAGGCATGTCGACTTCCCAGCCCCTATCAGCTTGTTCGGTGGTTGGAGTGCGAGCTTCGGCTCGCCTCAAGGTGGATGTCTCCGCCTCCGGGGAGTTCCTTCTCCGGGGGGCGACTGAGGACGCCGCCGCCACCCTCAGGAAGTGGCTGATGGCCAACCACGGGGCATCGTGTTGGCAAGGAGGGAACCCAGCAGGAGAGGTGTCCTTGTTGGATACCCCACTGGCCTCCCCCTGGACCCTGTATTGGAGCACCCGCTCGTCGTGTCGGCGGTGCGGTGCTCGTACAGCGCGGGCCTTAAACGGCACCTCCCGACCCGGCAGGTTCAGCTGACGCTGCGGGGGCTTGTCCCCGCCGTCCTGGACCTTGGCTGCTTCGGGAACATTCCGTGCGCAGGTACATCCAGGAACCTGTCCGTGTTGACCGTTGCCAGGCGTTTGGGCACTACCAGCGCCAGTGTCAGCGGCGGCAAGAGCTGTGTGTGTGTGCAGTGGGGAGCACGCTTCTCGGGCCTGCATCCGCCTCCTCCGGGAGGGTGGTGAGCGGCCCGTGGCTCGGTGCCCCAACTGCGGTGCCAGGCATCACGCCTGGAATCGTCGCTGCCCTGCCCGGCTCCGGTTCCTGGATCCACGGTTCCTCGCCAGCTGCAGTGGAAGGAGGCTCCCCTGCTTCCACCTCGGTCTACACCCCAGCCCCCCGTTCCACGGAATGAAGACGCCGCCGTGACCCGACGGGACCCCGCCGCAGCGAGAAGGGGGAAGAGGCCCCAGCGTAACCGTCTGTTGTCCCCTGTGAGGGATATGGACGTGGACGCCCAGGCCCCCGTGATGACGCAGGTCCCAGCCCCCTTGGAAATGGCGGCCGTTGGAGGGGGGTTACAGCTTGCTGTGGTCCCCCGCCATGACGCCGCGACCCAGTGCAGCCCGCTTCCCTCTTTGGTCGAGTGCGGGACGCAGATGGAGGGCCGGCCTTATACCTTCGAGAAGAGGGACCTCTTCTTGCTCCTAAGGACCTATGAGTTCCTGGTCAGTCAGGAAATTCGTGGCTACCAGTCCCGTGTCTCGCACCAGCCGGCCTTCTCTTAACGTGAGCAGGCGCTGCGTGAGGGCCGCAGGCCTGGCATGCAGCTGCCCACGGAGATTCCGATCAACGTGCCGGCCTATCATCGCCGCCGTGATGAAAGTGACTGGGTGTGCTACGATCCCGCCCGCCGGGAAGACATTAAGGCCAAAATGTTTGTCGGTTCTTTGGTTTTGTTATTTATTTTTTTTGCATGTATTTCTATTTTTGTTTTTTGTATGTATCTGCCTGACGCCTGTGGGCGCAATAAATTTAAATTTAAAAACAAAAAAAAGCCACCCTCCCCCATATTAGATTAGGGCTGCCAGTTGCCAGCAGCGTTTTCGAAGCTCGGGGAATTACAGATTTTGATTGCGGATTTTTTAAAAAACGGTGACGGGTGCAAAAAAGTGACAACATATTGTTGATACACCGATAAGGGCTATACTCTAACTACATTAAATCAGGAATGATGAAATGGTCTGGACGATTACTTAAGTCGCCAGGACAACTTTTTTTTGTTTACAGACGTGTGGTGGCGTTAATACTTATATTTCTACATCCTGATTTCAGGAAAGTTAGAAGGGGCTATTGGAGAGTCCTGGTCATTTTGTGTCTTCATCTGTGTCTAGTATGGCTATAAATGAACAAATTATAAAAATATCTACAAATGGCTATTAACAGTAGAGTCGCCATCTAGTGTTTATTTCTGAGTGTGTACCGCCGTCGTCGTCGCCCGAAAAAAAAATGCGTAGTGAAATTTGAAACCGTATATACTTGCAGCTACAAAGCATAAAAAAACGCTGAAACAGGGTAGATTATACAGTCATGATATAAACTACTATGTAACATCTTCAGGGGCACATAAAAACCAGTAGTGATGCTATAATTCGTAATATATGGCGGCTGGCGACATCACTGCGGGTTGGTGATTTGACGGGTTATCTACGGTATACTACTACTATCACCACCACCCACTATAATTAAAAATGGTTTCTGCACTGACGTCACGACTAGCGTCTTCAAGCCAAATGCCGCCGTCTTCAAGCCAAATGCCGCCCGTCGGAGCCAGCTGGAGGACCAAAAAAACTCCACTTGCCCCCCGGGGTTTGCCAGCTTATGGTAATTTTCCCCTACAAATATATGTTTATCAGTATAAAAGATATACTGTTGTCTTCGGAAATGTTTGTTCTATAATATTATCAAATAAAAAACCGTAAAACACACTAAAGAAAGGCCATTATGAGACTCTCAAGAAATATGCATGAACTTAAAATTTTCACCAACTCCAGCTCCCATTTAATATTTGCTCGAAAACTTTTTACATGGACAATATCAATAGAAGCGGAATTTCATTAGCTTTCCAATGATATATTTCGTTATCTGATAAATGAATTAGCAGCATGTGTAAGTTGGCGTTAACTAAATAAATAACATCATCAATCGGGAAAAATTACCCGATTTCATGTTATTTTTGTAGTAAACGCTAATTTATGCATGTTTCTAATTTATTTATCAGATAACGAAATATATCAATGGAAAGCTAATGAAATTCCGCTTCTATTGATATTGTCCATGTAAAAAGTTTTCGAGCAAAATATAAAAATATTAAGTTCATGCATATTTCTTGAGTGTCTCATAATGGCCTTTCTTTAGTGTGTTTTACGGTTTTTTATTTGATATTATTTTTATAGAACAAACATTTCCGAAGACAACAGTATATCTTTTATACTGATAAACATATCTTTGGTAGGGGAAAATTACCATAAGCTGGCAAACACGTGCGGCAAGTGGAGTTTGTTGGTCCTCCACCTAGGTAGGCCTGCTCAAGCTCCATCTTAACTCACCAGAAAGGCCTGCTCAAGCTCTATCTTTACTCACCAGAAAGGCCTGCTCAAGCTCCATCTTAACTCACCAGAAAGGCCTGCTCAAGCTCTATCTTTACTCATCAGAAAGGCCTGCTCAAGCTCTATCTTTACTCACAAGAAAGGCCTGCTCAAGCTCTATCTTTACTAATGAGTGGTGAGGTATGGGTGTGGTAGCAATGAGTGGTGAGATTTGACTCCTTTTTTCATTAAATTGTCCTATTTCCATGGGAATTCTGTCTTTTATTTATGTTAGATCAGGGTTCCTAACCTTTGTTAGTTGTTTCCCCCTTCCCCTGTTCAACCATCCGGATTTCCCACCTTCATGTGGTGAAGAAAAAAAGTAGCCAAAACACAACATTTACTTGCTTAATAACAAGTATATAGACACTATCCTCTCTCTATATATACACTTTTAAAGAAAAAAAGAAGTCAATAACTGAACTCTGAACTCAGAGATTTTTTTCTGTCGACTAAATGCTACCGTAGATAACAATAAAGTCGCCACCCTGGCGACGTGATGTCGCCAGGCGCCATATATTACGAATTATAGCATCACTACTGATTTTTATGTGCCACTGAAGATGATACACAGTAGTTTATATCATGACTGTATAATCTACCCTGTTTCAGCGTTGTTTTATGCTTTGTATCTGCAAGTATGGACGGTTTCAAATTTCGCTACGCATTTTTTTTTCGGGCGACGACGACAGCGGTATGACACTCAGTAAATAAACACTAGATGGCGACTCTACTGTTGGTAGCCACTTTGTAGATATTTTTGTAATTTGTTCATTTATAGCCATACTATGACACAGATGAAGACACAAAATGACACAGACTCTCCAGATAGCCCCTTCTAACTTTCCTGAAATCATGGATGTAGAAATGTAAGTATTAACGCCACCACACGTCTGTAAACAGAAAAAAAAATTGTCCGGGGCGACTTAACGTTATCTACGGTAGTAATTTAGATGTCCCTCGGATAAATTCCCCGGATCACCTGAAGATCCGTCACCCCAAAGTTTGGCAGGGTGACGAATCTTCAGGTGGCAACACCTGGGGTGACAGTTCTTCAGGTGGGGTCAAGACCTGACCTGACTTCACCTTCCAAGTGAGGTCAGGTCAAATGGGTAAAAGGGAGGAGTTAGGACCCTAGCTCCAGTCAGGTAAGAGGACTATATAAAAGTAAGTGGGCAAACAAAAAAAAGTCATAGGAGTCACTGGACCATGGCACGCAATACCTTCCAAACTATAGCGTCCTACCACTGTTGTGTGATGATTCCACATAGTCATTTGGTGGCTTTAAAAAAACAGGGCTTTTAAAGCGTGAAGTTAAGTGTGATACTTGTGATAACTGGATGAATTGGACAAAATACTCCATATCGAAGGATGGTTTTCTGTGGAAATGCCAAACAAAAAAGACTCCCTGAAGTTATAAATTCACGAAATAAATGTTACTGTATTTGGAATACTAAGTAAAGTAAAGTATAATGTATTTGTATTTCGGGGAAAAACTGTATATTACTCTAAAATTTTTTCTTTAAACTTTCACAAATAAGATGCATAACACAAAGAAATATATTGTTATCCTAATTTTATATATTACATTCACTGTGGGGTGGGGTGACGGATCTTCAGGTGGGATATCCTGGGGTGACGGTTTCAGGTGGGATATCCTGGGGTGACTGATCTTCAGGTGGACAAATTTTGGGGTGACGGATCTTCAGGTGATCCATTCCCCCTTAGAATCCTAAAATTTCCCCCAGGGGAAATTTCCCCCAGGTTGGGAAATACTGTGTCATAGTCTGGCAACCCTTGGTAGTTGAACACCATTCATTACAAATTTGGGTGGTCACTGGCATTCGTAACATTAATGGCCAGAAAATCGGAAAAATAAAATATTGTTGTCTTCGAAAATAGTGCTTGGATGAAAGGGGATGTAGATAATGTACATGTGTTGAAGGAAAATAACCCCGTGTACGTAAGGAACTACCGGCCTCTTGTAGTTTCCCTTTTGTTCTTGACTCAAGTGGTTGTGGGCACGGGCGGTAGGTCACGCCCTCCCCGCTAACCCGGGCCTCATCACCGCCGCTCCACACACTTTGAAGTAGTGCCAAGTTATTCCTTTGATATCAACTTACTAAATAATACCCCAATCTCATCTAACCCAACCCTTATAGCCGACAATCACATATTCAATATACTAGGAGGAGAGGATGGGGCGGGTATAGAAAGATATATTAATTTCCGCCATAAATGCCCCAACACTCCACCTTGGCGTGATCTTCTTCTTCTTGTGACCTTTACCGCTTCGAGGCGCATCACTGGTTTATTTGTACAGAGAGAGCCGATAATGATACTATAACCCCTCATACAAGGAAAGATCCCTTTTAATTTCTAATTATAATCCAGCAATAGTAAGAAAAATCCTTGTAAATAATAGAAATAAGCCTTTTATAGTAAAAAAGAAACGGTAGGCAGGACAGCTCGAAAGGCTACTGATGCGCGTCAACTTTTCAAATTGTAGAAATGCCCCATTTTTAAACGCTAGACTTGCCCCGACCATGGGCTTTGTCTGGGTTGGGGGGGCATCTTCATAGTCTTCCATAGAAGACAGTTCCATAAACTCTTCTTTACATCTATTCCAATTGAACTGTCGCAGAGAATTTCCACGTCGGCGAGCGTTCCCCTGTCGGCGACAGTTCTCGTTTGATGCTTTGGCGACAGTTCCATAAACCGGGGGGAAACACCGATTTCCCCCGAAGACACTCCCTTTAATCAAGGGAAACCGTGAGTTCTTAGGAGGAAGAAAAGACGGTCTCGAATTTGAGTATGAATTGGCCTGGGCAAGTCGGCAGAGGTGGGCGAGAGCGATACTTAGTGCGATACTGCGATACTATCGCACCGCCAAAATAGTATCGCAGTATCGCATAAGAATTCAAAGTAGCGGAGTAAAAATATTGCAACTCAAGCATCGCTTAAACTTCCCGCGATACTTAAAAGACGACCTTAATATTTGAAATAAAACATTTCAGTCTAAAAAAAAAATATATTACAATGTTTTAATTTTGTGCCTAAACTGTACTTAAGTAAAATAGATCTTTTTTTGGCTAATACAGTGTTTTCTTTGGTAGCCAAAGTATCGCAAAACTAGCTAAATTTTGGTATCGCTGCGATACTATCGCTTTCAGAAAAAGTATCGGTAGCGGAGTATCGCAGTATCGCGTATCGTTTTAAGAAAATCGATAAAGTAGCGAAGTATCTCGTTTTCGAATAGCGGGGGAAAAAATATCGTAGTATCGTTATCGCACTACCAAAAAAAGTATCGCGCCCCCCTCTGCAAGTCGGTGCATGAAGTAGGAAAAGGGAAAGGAAGGAAGGAAGGAAGGAAGAAAAAAAAAAAAAAGCATTCCTGTATTGTTGTTTGACAGTTTTTTCTTATGAGTTCTCATAAAGGCATTTTTTTAGTGGTTTTACGGTTTTTTTTTTTGATAATATTAAGAAAAACATTTCCGAAGATAAACCCGTATATCTTTTATACTGATAAACAAATATTAGATAGGTAAACCTTGTTACGGGGGGGGACGCGGGTGGGCACTAGATGGTGTGACGTCACGGGCGATGTATCAGAGAGTATCAGAGCTAGAGTACCTTGAATAATAGAGGGGTAGCGACAACTCGATTTATGGGCGCCATCTTAGTGCCAGGGCCTCTTCGTCACTCTAGACCCGGGGAAGTTCTCAAGGCATGACCCCCCCAGTATATAATTTTATACATGTATAAAGGATATACTGTTATCTTCGGAAATGTTTGTTCTATAAGATTATCACATAAAACACAGTAAAACACATTATGAGACTTAACACATTAATTAATAAACACATTAGTAAAACACATTAAAGGTCATTATGAGACTCTTGAAGAAATATGCATGAAGTTAACATTCTTTAAAATCGTCATGTAAAACTTTGTGGGACAAAACTTATAGCATGGACTATATCAATAAGCAAAATTTTATTAGCTTTCCATTGATAATTTCGTTTTCTGAATTGCAGTAGTACCATCAAAGACATTCAACAACAAGATACCTCACACGCGGTCCCTCCAATGCAACTTCTGTTATCCGCCGACGGTGGCGCCGCCGTGCGGCAGGTGTTTTCATTTGCTGCATATCATATCAGCAAAGAATATTCACTTCAACTCTTCGAAATTTAAAACTTTGCGAGTCAACATTTACCATGAAACGTATCAATAGAAGCGCAATTTTATTAGCTTTCCATTGATATTTGTTGGTTTGAAGAATTTCGTCAGTTATCGACGCAGCTGAGATGGATCTCCACTGTAACCACTGTAACCAAAACTGTCTGCTAGTGCTTATAGTGTTGGCCGAAGCCAGCACCCCGGGAAAACAAACCCCCGGCTAACACCCGGTACCCATTCAATGCTGGGTGGACAGGGGCTCGGGCTTTAAGGAAACAGCCCAACTGTTTCCGCTCCGCCCGGGGATCGAACCCGGAACTTCTCGGTTGTGGACCGCGCGTGCAACCCCTACACTACGGAGTACCCGTAGTAGTATATACTTCGTTTTCTGATAAATTAATTACAACCATGCATACATTACCGTTAACTAAATAAATAACATCATCACACGGGTAATTTTCTCAATTGATGATGTTATTTATTCACTTATATATTTCGTTTTCTGATAAATGAATTAGAACCATGCATAAATTAACGTTAACTAAATAACTAACTTCATCAATCGGGAAAATTACCCGATTGATGATTTTATTTATTTAGTTAACGCTAATTTATGCAGGGTTCAAATAGCAAAGCAATAGCAATAATTATCTATAATAATATAAGCGAAAGTGTGTGTGTGTGTGTCTGTCTGTCTGTCCGCTCTGTGTGCCACCCCCTGTGGCGGAATCCCCTCATATGGTACAGTTTTGGCATCGGGTCGACCAGGGGAAGGTTTTAAGCCCACTTATGAGATGATCCGATCACTTTTTTTTAGCAGCCTATAAGCGAGAATTGTGAAAAAAAAGTGGGTTGCGAGAATTGAGGAAACCTTGATGTAGGGTGATGGGTAATGGGTGAGTGAATGGGTGGGGTGATGGGTAATGGGTGTGGGGTGATGGGTGAGTGAATGGGTTGGGGGTGATGGGTGATGGGTGAGGGAATAGGTGGGCAATCTCGGCGTCATGCATGTGCGGACTCTTAGATGGCGCCACCGTCGCTTCTTCAGAAGTTCGGAGGAATTGTAAACAAAACACATTTACGGCCCCACATGCCCATTGACGCCACTGGCACAAGAATGCCGCCCGTCGCCTCTCGCTATTGCTGCTGTGTGTGTGGCAAGAAGCGACGTACACACCCTTGAGTGAGGCTGCATTTGTTCCCCAAAGATGCCAGAAGGTATGTAAGTGTCGTTTGCAAGGATATTTTAGTCAATAAGAAAATCCAGAGTGACCAAATATCCTTTAAAAACAAGTAAGGGCAACAGGCAGGTAACAGGCAAGTCCGTCATGTTCAGAATCTGCTGAAAAGAGGCACCCCTTATGAGAGGTGGTTCCCTTCCCTCTTAAGCTATCACTGGGTATGTCTTTAACTCTAAAAGGCTCAAGGTAGCCAAGTCAGCCACCGTGCTGGCGAAAATAAAAAAAGACACTAGATAAGCCCGTTGCCGTACTCGTGTGTGACCCCTTCAGCCACACTTGCTTGTAATGGACGAGAATACTAGAATGTCGGGTAAATATTCGATATAATTCTAGTTTGCCAAACCCCCCCATCTCCCCCAAAACAAGCTTGGTGACCTGGGAGTGGGGGCCCCTGACAAGAGAGTGTCGAGCGCCCCCGCTAAAGCTAAGGTAAAATATTGTTATGTTACCAGGGGGTCGATGGAGACAAAGCCCTCCTCTTAGGAGGTTGAATTAGGTTAGGTTTAGACTATCGGGGTCAAGGGAGCAGAGCCCCCCAGCTAGGTGGTGTGGTTAAATTTGGTTAGGAGGTTAGGTTCGATTGTCGAAGAGGGAGTGCAGTCAGTTCGTACGCAAGTTGTTTTCGTACACCAGTAGATTCATTCGTACACCAAAAAACCATAGTTTGTTCACTCAGCTCAGAGTTGAAAATTGTTTCGTACATGACAAACTTCTTCGTTGTTGTGTTTCTACACATCGACACAAAGCATGCAGTGATACGGTCTGTCCATCTGAGCCATTTTCAAGGACAACACATGCTGAGACTGCCAATCTGGTGAGTAAAGTGCTGCTTCAGGATAGAGATTTGGCGTTCAGCAGTCACATGATATTCCGGCTAATTTCCCTAGATCTAGGATTTTTTGCTCCTCTACATAACTCCAAAATGACGTGTTTCCTACGCATTATCTGTTTCCCCACCTGATAAGCCAGCATTCCCACAGGTCCCCAAGCTTGTTTGGGGGGAAGGGGAAAGTATGGGCAAACACTAAAAATTTACTATATATTCCACAGGAGTTGGCGGCTCCACACGAGTCCACAGGCCTTACAACTAATGTTTTCTCTATTATATTCGGCTCGGTATATTGTGCAGTAGCAAATATTTGTGTCCTTGCCATATTATATATTAGATAATATGAGATTAAATGAAGATCGGAACAACACAAACCTAGATGCCTGGAACAATCTTAAGGAGCATGCAAAGCAATGGTAGGGCTGGATATCTTTGGTTCAGTGTATGATGAAGTTGTCTGGGAAAATGGATCGATTGGTGTGTACTTCCATCAACATTATAAGCTGAACTTGTTCAATAGTAGAACACTGAAGCAAGCCCTGAGTCGAAAAAAGAAATGCCATGCTGAAATGTAGGAACTGCAGCACAGATGCAAACTGACCCCTCGTCAAGTCAAGGTCCAATTGAAACTGGTACAAGACAAACACGTTCGATCACAGGTTTAGTACATGACAAGAACCTATGCATATGGTGTATGAAACCTGAAGACCAGAAACATCGCAGAAGAGACAAGTGGCATATTATGCAACAGCTGAATGCATGGTATGCCTTCAAAAGCCACACTGTGTACTTAGAAGATCTTACCATGAGAGACCGGCTGTTGACCTTTATTGAGTCAACTTCAGACCCATTTGCAGTTGAAATCCGTTATCACCACTGTTGGGTAAAGTACATATCAGCCACCTCAATCTGGAAAGATTATCCCAATCTTCATCTGCAGCATGTGCATTTATCAGAAGTGAAAGAGATGTGGTTCAAACATATTCGAAATGTTGTGCTGGAGCAGCATGAACTTCGCACATTACAGAGCCTTCTTCAAGATTATATTCAGATGCTGCGTAATTTTGGAATGAATGTTGGAGTGGTGAAATCATGCACCATCAAAACTATGATACAGGAAGAATTTCACGATCGCATAGGCTTTCATGAACGATACCAGAAGAACCACAGTGCATTGGTTTATGATACCTATTCTGGGGGTAGTTTATGCAGAAGCTGCTATCAACTGCTGGGTGTAAGTGACGACCAACTGATTTCGACCGTAGCACAACGGATCAATGCACCCTACAATAACCCTCACCATAATGAACCAATTAGAGGGAAGAGGGTGACGTTATATCCCAAAATTTGTTATATCAGAGTGATCCAAACTTGTTGCATACCTAGAACAAACTTTGTTAGTTATACGTAGGTAAAGTTTGCTATTTCCGACCAAATTTCATACCATGAACATTTTATGTTACATTAGATGAAAGTTAGTATACTTACATACATGCAGCCACCACAAATAGTCTTGCTTTGTCGACCCGAGACCCACCACCTCTCACGTTCCTCCCATGCCTCACCACATTGCATGCCTCCCGTGCCTCACCACTTGTTGTTTAAATTTCCCTGTATGCGTGTAGTATTTGTGATGGCTGCATGTACGTAAGTATACAACTTTGATTTAAAGCAACGAACAAAGTGGACACAAAAGTGGACTATACACGGAATGGTGTTTATACACGGAAGTGGTTGGAAATAACAATTTTCACCTCATGAAACGAACAAAGTTTGTTCTATGCGAAAAGTTGGGATCCCTCGGATAAAACAAACTTTCGGTATAACGTTACCCCCTTAAACCCAATTGTGTTCATTATAGTGAGGTTTAATATATATATATATATATATATATATATATATATATATATATATTATATTATATATATATATATATATATATATATATGTATATGTATATATATATATATATATATAATATATATATATATATATATTATATATATATATATATATATATATATATTATATACGTTTGATATTCTTAGGTTGATACATGTTGATTTTTCAGGGTGGCAAAGACACTCGTCATTCTTGGGGTTCTTTATGTGCGTGCAACGTTTCGCCAATGGCACTTGCATCATCAGGCTAAAATAGTTGATATACAAAAAAAAAATGCTAAAAGCCAAACATCTAAAATTTAAAGCAATAAAATAATCCTATATTATCTAAAAACTAAAAAACACAATTTATACTTAACAAACCTTGGTGTGTATGCTGTCTAGGTTGGCAGAGGACTGAATGAACAATAATTTTACAGGTAGCATTTCGGTTCGTATGGAGCGATCGAAACGAGTCGGACGATCGAAACAATGTGATAATCATTTGAGTATATGTAATTGGTATGAAGTGACATATGAATTACATATACTCAAATGATTATCACATTGTTTCGATCGTCCGACTCTCGTTTCGATCGCTCCATACGAACCGAAATGCTACCTGTAAAATTATTGTTCATTCAGTCCTCTGCCAACCTACGTAGACAGCATACACACCATGGTTCGTTAAGTATAAATTGTGTTTTTAGTTTTTAGATAATATAGGATTATTTTATTG
>JACEEZ010011868.1:17500-25128 GCA_016584305.1 Chionoecetes opilio
GGCATTTTTTCAGACAAGTTAAAAGTCATTTCACAAAACAGAGCTCAGGGCATTTCACCCCGCAATGGACTAGTTTCACAAAATCTCAATGTAACATATACATCAATAAAAATCATACTCCAAACCCCCAATGCTGCTTCATTAATTTCATGTTGTCTTAGTAGTATTCTTTGAATAGATAATGTTCCTGAAACTGTTTGTAGTCTTATACTTAAATTCTCACAGGAACCGTTTGCCTTGAGTATGCGTTGTACTTCAATTCCGTGTGTGTCCATTACAACAAAGTCCCTCCCCCCCCCCCCCCCCCAAAAACTGGACAATTGCACACATAATTTGGTGCTGAAACTTGCCGTAGAATGAATGTTGATTTTTTTAGACATCCATCTTAATCGAAGAATTTTTTTATCAGATAGGGCGACTGAGTGGTCTGGTGGTGTAAGTGTCTGTTTATATGGGGCATTTATTAAGGTACCCTTGCCATGGACACTCAATGTTCTAATACCATCAGGAGGAGGCCACCTATGAATGGCTTATTAGAGGGCACAGCCAAACCCTACACTTGTGCCAGTTAAAATCCTGATGCACCTGAGGGACTGCACTGTCAATGTATGAGTCCCTTGTAAGCCTCACACTCCCCAAATCCCACCGCAAGCTGCAACTTTTGCGGAGATCCCAAAAGATCATTACTTCATTTGGCCTCGCAACAAATTAACAGGGTATCTATCACCTTAAGTGTCAAGATAAAGTGAGCCACAGATGAAGTAATCCCTGCCTGCCGTGTCATGCCAAATAGTTTTTTATGCTGGGGATTCTGGTTGCCTTTTCAAGGTGGCAACTTGCAGTGTGTGAAGTCAAATTACCTAATTTGCAATTCAGTTTGAAAATACCTTCACCTTTCTTTCATGAGGTCTGAAGTAAACAAATCATTTTAATGGCTTGGAAAGCTCATTCTCACTCATTGTCTCTGAAAGCTGGTATCAGTCTCAGATTCGCCTTTTTCAAATACAGCTGTTTGTTTCCCTTTCAAGGACGTATTTCGCAGAGTTCAGCCAGGGCATCCTTTCTTTCTTGCTCCGGCATGGACGACCTTTGCTCCTGCACCTTGGGCGATGGACGTTGTGGCTTTTCAGCCGCTCTTTGTGTTGTCTGTGGTGGGTTGTGAAGTCAAATCTCATCGAGGGCGCTTGGAGGATCTGTGAATGCAATTGATCATAAAGTTTTTCCGTAATAAAAAGATAAAACATGCAAAAAGTAAAGCTAATTAAGGACCTAAAATCTTCGAATATCCAATGAAAACTTCCCACCTGTCCTGGCTACACCTTGGGACTTGTCTTTTTTCATTAATGAATCCTTTTATTTTTATATAATTCCGCCACTATATATGATTCCAATTCTAGAATCAACAATTAATTCTTCTTAAAAAAATATAAGCTGTAGTAACAGGTTGAAATACGGTATGTGGGAATGCCCAAAAAAGTCTTAGTATTTGGATATATAAAACTGGGCTTATTAAACATAAAATCTTAACATCTTCGGAGTCAATGGTCCACCAAAACCCCAGCTATGTGGTTGAATAGTCGTTACTCCCACTTAACGTAAAAAAGGGTTTGGTGTTGGCCAAGGGCTATACAACCAGTGCACACTTACCTGCTACAAGAAAAATGATTAGCTCAAGAACAGCGGTTCCAGTAACCACAGCAGCCCGTAAGTGGCAGAGGTGCTGAGGAGGAGAGCTGTTCCACAAGTCCTATCCCAGTATGAATGGAAAAAGCAGGACTCCAAACCCCCCCCCCCCCCCCCCCCGGATGATGATGAGAATGGAAAACAGCTGGGGATGAGGACCCGAGTCTACACACAGAATTTACTTAGGTTTTTCATATCTAACCGCATGCACATTTACCCCCAAGAAAAAAGGTTTGTTGGCAAAACACCCCAGTCAGTAAAAAATAATAAAAATATCTTGTTGTCATGCCAAAAATAACTAACATGAATGTAAAGCCACATCAACACTCACTATTTGCAAAGACAGTCAAAATATATGCAAAACACATGCCCCCCAGTGATGGCACTTGTGCAAATCTGCACATACAAACCTTGGATCTTGTAACATCTGTTCCACACTGAAAGTTGCTGGTGCAGATTTCATCCGTGGTGAAAGGCCGTGGAACAACAGCTTGCCTCTATCTTGTAAAGAAGGGCTGCTATGTGGTTGCCATACCTCACCCAAACCTGGGAGATATATAAAATGTGTTAAGGGCTTAAGTGTTAAGTAAAAGGTAAAACACCCGAAGACTAAGTGGTAGGGCGAAAATAGGAACATGTTGGTTTGCCTAAAAAATAAATCTCAAAATCAATCAAATTACACAAGACACAAAAAAAAAAAAGTTTACTTGAGACCCTTTTTCTACATTACACCAAAGGAAATGTTTAATTCCCCACAGGTATATTGCTTTAGCTATACCCTTTACAAGCTATAAAATAATTATCACTTGAAAAAAAAAAATAGTGCATAGGATTTCCAGGAAACCACCTAATAGGGGAAAGGAAAATAGGTGGGACCATGGTTAAATTGGTCCTTAAAAAATAAAATAATCAAACATTTCCTTGGGGATCGGCATATACAAATTGGAACCACGGCACTCGTGGAAAAATGTACGGTGGGTCCCCGCGGTTTTAGGATAGGTTAGATAAAGGTAGATTTGGTAATAAAGGATAGAGTTAGTTAAAAGGCTAGGTAGTGGGTAAAGCAGGTAATTAAGCCTAGGGTACGGTAGGTAAAGGTTAGTTTAAGTAAATGCATGTTAGGCGCAGGTAGGTAAAGGTAGGTTAGGTTCAAGGGCTAGATTAGGTATGTTAGGCATATTGAACTGCGGGGACCAACATCTCAACGAATGGCCGGAGCCAAGCTATAAATAGTATCTGCATGCTGCACAGATTACAACAGGCAAATATAGTTTACTTACCCTGCCCATGCATGTGCAGTGTGATGACCACGGACGTCGTAACCCTCGGTCTGTGTAGGCACACCCCCACGGCCATAAGCTTTGCTGGTGATTTCCGGGATCGGAAATAACTCTGATCTTCATGAAGCAGACAGAGTGCACTCTCAACTGGGTGGTACAAAAACACCTCATGCACATGTCCGGCTCTTGGGAAGAAGTTGTAGCCATCCGGGACTTGTAGGCAGTATTATTGTCAAACTTGTGTACAACATTTCTCTTGTCAACAAATAATAGTGTACGTGGGACCCGTTAAGGGCATGCCCCGACCTCACGTCAGCTACCCAGCCTTTCAAGTAGTAGGGGTCCAGGCAGGTCTATTGGTGGACGCCTTTGAGGGCGTAAGTTTACACAAATAACGATCTTTCCTCGTTTTCCGAGGGAATATTCACAATATGTAGACAGTACTCTTTCCATGTTTAGTTCACTGAGTACACTGTACGAAACCACTAGTAGCTCAAGGCCCGACGTGAGCACTGCTGTGGAGGGCGGGCCGCGGATGCAGTGTTTTTGCCTAACCATGCCTGAGCGCGCGCGCGCCAATTGTTTGTTGTAAACACAAGCGTGGAGAGGTCTATAGGGCAAAATAAACTACGCACATAGCCAAGTATCGAGACTAGAGCTACTTCGGGCTTCTTCCCGGAGATGGGAGACTGCTTGGCACGATTTGCGTATTGGTCACACTCTATATACACACATGGGTTCCTTCATAGGACGGGGGCAACCCCTTACTGTGATGATTGTTTGGTCCCCATAAACTGTGTGGCACTTTGCTGTTCGAGTGGTCTAGGTTGGGGACTACGTGAGCATTTTTGTCCCCGGTGTTCGCGGGGTTCGGGACGGTGCTTACCGTCTCTCCCTGGCAATGGGGAGAGAGGTGTTTCTCTACGGGACACGTATAATCAATACCTTTATTGAGAGGGCTGGCCTCTCAACAATTATGGATGTTTTTAATATCACTTAAAAAATTTTATGTTTTAATGTACTATTGTCTTTTCTGTATTTTGTTATTTAAAAAAAAATTATTCTAGCTTAAAATTATGTTTTTAATTTGTTACTTTCATGTAGCTTATGTAAGCAGGGGCGTCAATAACCCGCAGTTGCGGGCGCGAACAATATTTGGCGCGTGAGTATCATAATATATATATATATAATCAAACCACACACACACCACCCATAACCGTCAACAAAGTGTAGTAGCTACTGCACAAGGTCGCCAGGCGTATTATATTACGAAATTTTAGCATCACTAAATACTTGTATTGGTCCACTGAAGAGGGATGCACAGTAGTTTATATTATGTACCTGTCTTCAGTGGCACATACAATAGGGTGGAGCAAAAATGACCGTTTTTGCATTTTTTCTGTGATCAGTTTGGAATAGTGGGGGAATTATGTGAAATGGAGTTATATTCACGTAACAAAAACATGATGTCTCTGCGAATTTTTTTTAAGGTGCCCCGAAGATGTCAAAGATTTGGTTTTATGACAAAAATAATTAAATTATATCTTAAAATATCAAAATATATTTTTTTCGTGAATATTTTGTTGGACTAGCATGAAAAGTGTTCACGAACACATGCTTTTGAATATAAATTTTGTACAAAATTTCTACGCAGATTTTTTGAGTGCCCCAGAGGGGTGGAAAATCTAGATTTATTCGAAAAAAGAGTTTTTTGATACATTGAATATTTTTGTTTGATTCGAATTTAATTATTCCAACACTATACTAAGATATATTGGCGTGCCCCATACACTTCAAAATATAAAGAAACCATCAACCGACACACTTCCAGCAGAACAACGTCAGAGCTACATTTCTGCCTTCACACCGTTATATTCATTGTGTTTGGGACACCTCTAAATATTAATATATTGGTTTCATACTTTTTTGTGCATATGTTAGGGTCATTCTGCAGTATATTTTCGGTATTCCGAACTAATAAAAGTAACTTGAAAATTTAAACCATTTTTTTAGAAAATTTATATATATTTTTACATATTTTCGATTTTATCAGCACTTGGGGAACCTGATGATATTGGATTACTCACACACCTGAACTTTTTTTTACCTTCAATTTGGGTTACATTGGCACAATTTCCCAACTATTCTGAGTCATTTATATAAAAAAGGTTTTTCGCTCCACCTTAACATACAAGTCTGTAGTGATGCTAAAATTCGTAATATTCGCCTGGCGACATTAGTGCAGTGGCGACTTTAGTGTTATTCACGGGGTACAAAGTTATATTCTTTGAAACATATCACTACGGGATATCTATACATCAGGTTATGATGTACATGTCACTAATAAGGATTTGAAATGTTGTCCTGCCAATAATGAACATCAATATGTAACTATATATATATATATATAGGGAGTTGCAATGTTAGCGGCTCGTAGAGCTCGTTAAGATCGCAAGTCATTGGCCCCGGCCGGGTCGCCAATGACTGTGGCGTGCAACCATACCTCTAATAAATGTTATGTTTATTGAATATATAGAGATATAAGGGAATAATAGTTTAGGTTTAATATATTACAGTAGTGATGCAGCTTCAGTCAAGGGCACCGTGATGGCGGCGGCGTTCCCACGCACTATGGCGAGGCTGATCCGCTGCCTGATCCAGCAGGTCTCCCGCTTCTTCCCCGTCTGTGCGGTGATGCGGCGTCCCAGTTCAGCGAGGAGCTTGGAGATCGCTGGTCCCAACAAGCCGGTCGTCTCCACTGCGAGGGGCTCGAACCGGTATCGCTGTGCCAAAGCCGCGTAGCGCGCGCGTTTGCGTTGCTCTGCGGCGCGGGCGGCGGCTCCGGGGCTGATGGCGCAGTCGGTGACGTGGGTAGCGCCGAAGGTGTTGGTACATGTGGCGTCCCATAGCAGGTATCTCCCGATGCTGAAGGGTGTGAGGGTGACTCCATCCGGCCGTCTGCCGTCGCCACGGTCCAGGCCCCGCGGTTCGAGGAGTGCCGGTACCCCAGCGGCTGCGAGGCCGCGGCGGATGATGTCGTTGATGGCGGCGTGTCTCGGGAGGCGTCCTGGGTCTCGGCAGCATGAGAGCTGGTGGTGGCCCAGGCTATCCGCGGTCGAGCCGCACTTGCACCTGTGCGGTAGGCACACGGGTGCGCCTAGGCGCATGGCGACGCCGACGCGAACTGCCTCGTCTGGGAGAAGGAGGCCGAGCTTTTCCACTGGGAGAGCATCTAGCCAAGCTCCGGTGTGTGGTTCGGCGGCCGCAAGCAGGCGAGCGTGGTGCACCTGGTTGCTGTCTTGTAGGAGGGTGTCCAGGCGACAGCGGGGTGCGGCCTCGTCGAGCTTGCGTTGAGGGATCTGTGTGTTTGCGTTGAAGTCGGGGTCGTCTAGTGTGGGGAAGAGATCGGAGAAGGCGGTGAGTGTTGAGGCCAGTTGGGCTGATCCGTCGTCGCCTGCGCGACCGTTAATCAGACGGATCAAATCCCGCGTGGCGCTCAAGGAGGAGATGTAGGCGGGGAGCGCTACATCCGCCATCCGCCTGACTCAGATTCCACCTAGACGGGTGGGAAGCGATGCTTGTGTCCATCTCTTGTCCGTGAGGGCGATATTGCACGTGAGTGAGATGGCTGAGCGCATCGCTTCGTCGATATTGAGTAGGTCCTGGGGGGCTAGGTGTGTAGGGGCTGCGCGCATTAGGTAAATGCAGCGGGGGACGGAGGCGTATCGGGAGAGGAAGGACAGGGCGGCGTGGCTGCCGATTCCGTCCACTCGTTCTATCATCCTCTTGGTGTCCT
This sequence comes from Chionoecetes opilio, assembly GCA_016584305.1. Lineage (NCBI taxonomy): Eukaryota > Metazoa > Arthropoda > Malacostraca > Decapoda > Majidae > Chionoecetes > Chionoecetes opilio. The sequence continues at coordinate 24,260 of JACEEZ010011868.1, forward strand.
GTGATGCCGTGTCTAGGGTTTCTGGCAGGGACTCGGGCTATATATATATATATATATATATATTATAACAAACTCCTCTCTCTCTCTCTCTCTCTCTCTCTCTCTCTCTCTCTCCTCTCTCTCTCTCTCTCTCTCTCTCTCTCTCTCTCTCTCTCTCTCTCTCTCTCTCTCTCTCTCTCCTCTCTCTCTCTCTCTCGTCTCTCCTCTCTTCTCTCTCTCTCTTATATATATATATATATATATATATATATATATATATATAAATATATAACTTACGCAAACTTAAAATAAGTCTCTCACTTTTCTCTCAATGTACACACTCAGGACAAAAGTAAGTATCGTGGTAGTTGAATCCTGTTGGGAGGCAGCGTGGACACAGCCTGTGGGGACAGTCGTCACTCTCACATCCAATCCATTTGTTTTTGTGGATGGCATTTTCAATGTCCCACAGTTTATTACACAGAAAACACCTGTGATCTTCATCTTCAGAGCTGAAATCCATGGTGCAGCGTACTAAACCTCTTCTGCTTCCTCCTTTTCCTTGTGTTTTCTGTCCCTTACTTTGTTGGTTTTTCTGTAAGGCTTCCCTCTGCTTCTGAAGATCTACCATCACTTCTTCAGCCGTCATAACCCGTGCGCACAACACGATTCTGAGAGGTCTCTTCCGCCCAACAGGAAAATCTTCTGGGGGGGAAACAAATGTCTGCTAGATCATGGGAAACTATGCCGCTTGCAACAAGTGGTTGTGTGATACGCACTCGTGTTGACGATGTTCCTCAGTCACAGTGGCCGCACTCATGGCTCAGTCATGATATAAACGGTGTGTATGATCTTCATAGCACATAAATATCAGTAGTGTGTATGATCTT
>JACEEZ010011869.1:12500-22500 GCA_016584305.1 Chionoecetes opilio
TGGGGTTATTTTAGGGTGATTTTGAAGGTTCTTGGGGTGATTTTAGGGTGATTTTGAAGGTTCTTGGGGTGATTTTGAAGGGTCTTGGGGTGATTTTAGGGTGATTTTGAAGGTTTTGGGGTGATTTTAGGGTGATTTTGAAGGTTCTTGGGGTGATTTTAGGGTGATTTTGAAGGTTCTTGGGGTTATTTTAGGGTGATTTTGAAGGTTCTTGGGGTGATTTTAGGGTGATTTTGAAGGGTCTTGGGGTGATTTTAGGGTGATTTTAAAGGTTCTTGGGGTGATTTTAGGGTGATTTTGAAGGGTCTTGGGGTGATTTTGAAGGGTGTTGGGGTGATTTTGAAGGTTCTTGGGGTGATTTTAGGGTGATTTTGAAGGGTCTTGGGGTGATTTTGAAGGGTGTTGGGGTGATTTTGAAGGGTCTTGGGGTGATTTTGAAGGGTGTTGGGGTGAGTTTAGGGTGATTTTGAAGGGTGTTGGGGTGATTTTGAAGGGTGTTGGGGTGATTTTGAAGGGTATTGGGGTGATTTTGAAGGGTGTTGGGGTGATTTTGAAGGGTGTTGGGGTGATTTTGAAGGGTATTGGGGTGATTAGCTAGTGGACAAGGATACTAAACAGGTCATATCTATAAAACATTGCTTATAGTCACTAAAAACCGTCTAATGGTACCCAAATTACAATGAAAATTACGTTATGGGACTCAAGGGGTTAACTTGCTTTTTATACCTACAGGAATTTTTTTTTGTCTTTAAATGATTTATGTTACTATGTTTTTCCTCCTTATACATATTTAGATACTTAGTTATTAGTTAGTTTTATCTTAGTTAATTAGCTTTATTATTTAGTTACTTGTTAGTTATTAGATATTTAGCCTTTAGTTTAGATGATATATATTTATCTCTCAAGGGTAATAAGACAATCCTGGTAGTGTTTTTGTAACCTTTCTTTTGTCTTTCTTTTATGTTGTATAGGGAACTTTTCTTTACGGTAGACTGGCATTTATCGGGCTTTGAAGGGTGCTGGGGTGATTTTAGGGTGATTTTGAAGGGTGTTGGGGTGATTTTGAAGGGTTTTGGGGTGATTTTGAAGGGTTTTGGGGTGAGTTTGAAGGGTGTTGGGGTGATTTTGAAGGGTGTTGGGTGATTTTGAAGGGTGTTGGGGTGATTTTGAAGGGTGTTGGGTGATTTTGAAGGGTGTTGGGGTGATTTTGAAGGGTGTTGGGGTGACTTTGAAGGGTGTTGGGGTGATTTTGAAGGGTGTTGGGTTGACTTTGAAGGGTGTTGGGGTGATTTTGAAGGGTGTTGGGGTGACTTAAGGGTGATTTTGAAGGGTGTTGAGGTGATTTTGAAGGGTGTTGGAGTGATTTTAGGGTGATTTTGAAGGGTGTTGGGGTGATTTTGGAGGATGTTGGAGTGATTTTAGGGTGATTTTGAAGGGTTTTGGGGTGATTTTGAAGGGTGTTGGGGTGATTTTGAAGGGTTTTTGGGGGATTTTGAAGGGTGTTGGGGTGATTTTAGGGTGGTTTTTATTTTGTATATTATTTAATTTAAGACAATCCTGGGGTTACAGTGTTGACCTTACTTTTCATACCTGCAGGAATTGTTTTGTTTTTAAATGATTTCTGTTGTGCTTTTCCTCCTTGCATGCCTTTAGTTTAGATTATATATATATATATTTTTTTTCTTTCTTATACCCGCAAAGCAGTTAGATTCTAAGTAAATTTTGTATGTAGTGAGCGTTTTTTTGGTAAGTTAAGCCCAGAGTTTGGGAGGTGGGTATTTTTATTATCAACCCCTTCACGCCCAGATCTTTCCTTTGCTATAAAAAATCATCTGTTGTCGAGCCATAAAATAACGAAAAGTAACTAAATAAACCAAATTAGCTAGTGGACAAGGATACTAAACAGGTCATATCTATAAAACATTGCTTATATTCACTAAAAATCGTCTAATGGTACCCAAATTACTATGGAAATTACGTTCTGGGTCTCAAGGGGTTGGTTAAAAGTAACTCCAGCAACTCATTACATTTATGCTTTCAGTTAACTTCTATTCCTTTTTTAATATTTAGATTAAACTTAACAAACAGGTTTATTGTCACTTAGAGGACGCACAACTAACTTCCTTTTTTCTCTCCTGCAGTGCGTGACAGACTGATGATGATAAATATAAAAACTAATAATCTCTTTTTTTTGTCTCTGGTAGTACACAGCGCGCCAAAGCATTGTTCGCTACACAGCACGCCAAAGCATTGTTCGCGATATCATAACACAGCGCTTTGGTTTAACACATACACATAACACAGCGCTTTGGTTTAACACATACACATAACACAGCGCTTTGGTTTAACACATACACCTAACACAGCGCTTTGGTTTAACACATACACATAACACAGCGCTTTGGTTTAACACATACACATAACACAGCGCTTTGGTTTAACACATACACATAACACAGCGCTTTGGTTTAACACATACACATAACACAGCGCTTTGGTTTAACACATACACATAACACAGCGCTTTGGTTTAACACATACACATAACACAGCGCTTTGGTTTAACACATACACATAACACAGCGCTTTGGTTTAACACATACACATAACACAGCGCTTTGGTTTAACACATAACACATAACACAGCGCTTATTAACAATGCTTTGGCGCGCTGATAGTACAGTACGCAACAGACTCAGATAAATAGCAAAACTTAACCTTTTTTTTTTTTTTTTCTCTGGTACAGGTTTTTTTTTTCTTCTTCTTTGACAGTCCCTCACAATGTAAAAAATAGCAACTTATAAGAAAAGACACCTCAATCTCTTCTTTTCCTCTCCTTCAGTGCGCGACAGGCTGAGAACCAAGATGGAGCGCGACATCCTGGCCGACGTGAATCACCCGTTTGTGGTCAAGCTGCATTACGCCTTCCAGACCGAAGGAAAGCTCTACCTCATCCTGGACTTCCTGCGGGGCGGCGACCTGTTCACCCGCCTCTCCAAAGAGGTGAGGGGGAAGGTCACCCGTACACCCAAAACAGTCACCCTACACAGTCACCCCAACACCCTTCAGTCACCCCAAACAGTCACCCCAACACCCTTCAGTCACCCTAACACCCTTCAGTCACCCCAAACAGTCACCCCAACACCCTTCAGTCACCCCAACACCCTTCAGTCACCCCAAACAGTCACCCCAACACCCTTCAAAGTCCCCCTAAAATCACCCCAACACCCTTCAAAGTCAACCTAAAATCACCCCAGCACCCTTCAAAATCACCCTAAAATCCCCCCAACACCCTTCAAAATCACCCTAAAATCACCCCAACACCCTTCAAAATCACCCTAAAATCACCCCAACACCCTTCAAAATCACCCTAAATTCACCCCAGCACCCTTCAAAATCACCCTAAAATCACCCCAAAACCCTTCAAAATCACCCTAAAATCACCCCAGCACCCTTCAAAATCACCCTAACATCACCCCAAAACCCTTCAGTCACCCTAAAATCACCCCAAAACCCTTCAAAATCATCCCAAACAGTCACCCCATAAGATGTAAGGGGAAAATCACCCATACACCCCTTCATTATACCACTTAGGCTGCTCTAGGGACGCCACGAGTAACTGTCGTGTTCAGGACGGGACTCAGACGTGATTGCCGGGTGACATGAATGGGCGGTGATTGGCGGTGGGTTCGTTTCTGTGGGTTTTGATCGGTGCCTTTTGGGTTATTTTTGGCATGTATGTCTGTCTACCTGTCTCGCCTTAACCTTACCTGCCTCCCTGCCTGCCTCCTCTGACCTACTTCCCTGCCTCCCTGCCTCCTCTTACTCTTACCTACCTCCCTGCCTCCTCTTACTCTTACCTGCCTCCCTGCCTCCTCTTACTCTTACCTCCCTCCCTGCCTCCTCTTACCCCTACCTGCCTCCCTCCCTGCCTCCTCTTACCCCTACCTGCCTCCCTGCCTTCCTCCTCTTAACCTTACCTGCCTCCCTGCCTGCCTCCTCTACCCCTACCCAGTACACATAGGTGGGCGCGATAACGAAAAAAATTATCACGATAACTGATAAATCGATAACGATAACCTTATCGGCGATAACCGATAACTGGCGATAAATTTATCGCCCGATAAGGCGATAATCGATAAATCCAAAATTCCGATACTAGCGATAACGATATTGATATTTTAAATAAAAAATCTTAAATGCTATCAGTAAACTGTTAGAAAACCCTTCATTTACCTTTTGCACACTAATATCTTCTAAATTCAATGTTTATCCTGTCTCTTCACTAATGAAAAGTACTGTTTTTAAGTAAAATAACTACATTTGAAAGTTTAAACTACTAAAAATGTCTTTTGCACGGCCACAGTCTAGACCAGGTTCTGCAGCATGTTCCCCTTCATAAACATGAGCATGTTGAAGTTTTCATCAGACAGGGCGCTGCTGTGCTAAACTAGGGAGCTGCTGTGCTAAACTGGAACCAAAAAATAAAATTATCGATTATCGCTAGTTTGGAACTAAAAGTATCGGCGATACCGATGAATCGTTAACGCGGGAAAAAAAACCCAGGATAACCCGATATCGTTATCGCGATAATTTATCGCGATAACGCCCACCTATGCCCCTACCTGCCTCCCTGCCTGCCTCTACAAATTGGAGCAAGCAAGCAGAGAAAGTAGGAGACGAGAAATGATGGATAAAGAAGAGATAAGAAATAAGGGAAGAAAGGGAGAAGGAAGGAGTGAGAGTAGGAGAATCAGGAAATGATAAACAAAAAAGTAGATAGTGTTTAGTTCAATGGGTTACTGGAATGAGTGGTGATAACAAGAAGACGTTCTAATGTTGCCTGTCATTCACTTCGTAATGTCATCAGCACGTCTGGTTTTTATCACTAAGCATTCTACTAACCCATTGAACTATACACAATCTACTATTTTTTATATTTAGAGATGAGTACAGATAAAAAGACGTGATGTTGCCTGTTATTCCCTTCATAATGTCATCGTCATCAGCATGTCATTCACTTCATAATGTCATCGTCATCAGCATGTCATTCCCTTCATAATGTCATCGTCATCAGCATGTCATTCACTTCATAATGTCATCAGCACGTCTTGTTTTTATCACTAAGCATTCTACTAACCCATTGAACTACACATAATCTACTTTTTACAAACTGCTTTTTGAAACTGGTTCACAAATAGGGTGGTGAATGATTGGAATGAACTCAGTCGTCAGGTGGTCAGTGCGGAGTCAAAAGGGAGCTTTAAAGGGAGGCTATATAAATTCATGGATGGGGATGAAAGATGGATGTAGGTAGTGTTAAGTAACAGTAACTACCACGTGTAGGTCTCGCGGCCTCTTGTAGCTTCCTTATGTTTTTATGTTCTTAAAATAGACTAAACTCTCACTGGACTAACTAAGCTCACATTTTCTTGCTCCCCACAGATCATGTTTACTGAGGAGGATGTCAAGTTATATCATTCTATTCCATTCATTCGTCTTCATTCATTCATTCCATTCATTCCATTCATTATTCTATAGTTAATCATTCCATTCATTCCATTCATTATTCTATAGTTAATCATTCCATTCATTATTCTATAGTTAATCATTCCATTCCTTCCATTCATTATTCTATTGTTAATCATTCCATTCATTCCATTCATTATTCTATTGTTAATCATTCCATTCATTATTCTATAGTTAATCATTCCATTCATTATTCTATAGTTAATCATTCCATTCATTATTCTATAGTTAATCATTCCATTCATTATTCTATAGTTAATCATTCCATTCATTCCATTCATTATTCTATTGTTAATCATTCCATTCATTCCATTCATTATTCTATTGTTAATCATTCCATTCATTATTCTATAGTTAATCATTCCATTCATTATTCTATAGTTAATCATTCCATTCATTATTCTATAGTTAATCATTCCATTCATTATTCTATAGTTAATCATTCCATTCATTATTCTATAGTTAATCATTCCATTCATTATTCTATAGTTAATCATTCCATTCATTCCATTCATTATTCTATAGTTAATCATTCCATTCATTATTCTATAGTTAATCATTCCATTCATTATTCTATAGTTAATCATTCCATTCATTCCATTCATTATTCTATAGTTAATCATTCCATTCATTATTCTATAGTTAATCATTCCATTCATTCCATTCATTATTCTATAGTTAATCATTCCATTCATTATTCTATAGTTAATCATTCCATTCATTCCATTCATTATTCTATAGTTAATCATTCCATTCATTCCATTCATTATTCTATAGTTAATCATTCCATTCATTCCATTCATTATTCTATTGTTAATCATTCCATTCATTCCATTCATTATTCTATAGTTAATCGTTCCATTCATTATTCTATTGTTAATCATTCCATTCATTCCATTCATTCCATTCATTATTCTATAGTTAATCATTCCATTCATTCCATTCATTATTCTATTGTTAATCATTCCATTCATTATTCTATTGTTAATCATTCCATTCATTCCATTAATTATTCTATAGTTAATCATTCCATTCATTCCATTCATTATTCTATAGATTATCATTCATTCCATTCATTATTCTATAGATTATCATTCATTCCATTCATTATTCTATAGTTAATCATTCCATTCATTCCATTCATTATTCTATAGTTAATCATTCCATTCATTCCATTCATTATTCTATAGTTATTCATTCCATTCATTCCATTCATTCCATTCATTCCATTCATTCCATTCATTCCATTCATTATTCTATTGTTAATCATTCAAATTTGTGGCATGACATTTAAGCTCACATTTTCTTGCTCCCCGCAGATCATGTTCACCGAGGAGGACGTCAAATTCTACCTGGCGGAGCTGGCCCTGGCCCTGGACCACCTGCACTCTGTAGGGGTCATCTACCGGGACCTCAAGCCGGAGAAGTAAGTCTAGTGGGGAGGGGGCCACTGTGCAAGTTTAGGGGGGAGGGGGCCACTGTGCAAGACTAGGGGGGAGGGGGCCACTGTGCAAGTTTAGGGGGGAGGGGGCCACTGTGCAAGACTAGGGGGGAGGGGGCCACTGTGCAAGTTTAGGGGGGAGGGGGCCACTGTGCAAGTTTAGGGGGGATGGGGCCACTGTGCAAGACTAGGGGAGGGGGCCACTGTGCAAGACTAGGGGGGAGGGGGCCACTGTGCAAGACTAGGGGGGAGGGGGCCACTGTGCAAGTTTAGGGGGGAGGGGGCCACTGTGCAAGTTTAGGGGGGATGGGGCCACTGTGCAAGTTTAGGGGGGAGGGGGCCACTGTGCAAGTTTAGGGGGGAGGGGGCCACTGTGCAAGACTAGGGGGGAGGGGGCCACTGTGCAAGACTAGGGGGGAGGGGGCCACTGTGCAAGACTAGGGGGGAGGGGGCCACTGTGCAAGACTAGGGGGGAGGGGGCCACTGTGCAAGACTAGGGGGGAGGGGGCCACTGTGCAAGACTAGGGGGGAGGGGGCCACTGTGCAAGACTAGTGGGGAGGGGGCCACTGTGCAAGACTAGGGGGGAGGGGGCCACTGTGCAAGACTAGGGGGGAGGGGGCCACTGTGCAAGACTAGGGGGGAGGGGGCCACTGTGCAAGACTAGGGGGGAGGGGGCCACTGTGCAAGACTAGGGGGGATGGGGCCACTGTGCAAGACTAGGGGGGAGGGGGCCACTGTGCAAGACTAGGGGGAGGGGGCCACTGTGCAAGACTAGGGGGGATGGGGCCACTGTGCAAGTTTAGGGGGGAGGGGGCCACTGTGCAAGACTAGGGGGGAGGGGGCCACTGTGCAAGACTAGGGGGGATGGGGCCACTGTGCAAGTTTAGGGGGGAGGGGGCCACTGTGCAAGACTAGGGGGGAGGGGGCCACTGTGCAAGACTAGGGGGGATGGGGCCACTGTGCAAGACTAGGGGGGATGGGGCCACTGTGCAAGACTAGGGGGGAGGGGGCCACTGTGCAAGACTAGGGGGGATGGGGCCACTGTGCAAGACTAGGGGGGAGGGGGCCACTGTGCAAGACTAGGGGGGATGGGGCCACTGTGCAAGACTAGGGGGGATGGGGCCACTGTGCAAGACTAGGGGGGATGGGGCCACTGTGCAAGACTAGGGGGATGGGGCCACTGTGCAAGACTAGGGGGGAGGGGGCCACTGTGCAAGACTAGGGGGGAGGGGGCCACTGTGCAAGACTAGGGGGGATGGGGCCACTGTGCAAGACTAGGGGGATGGGGCCACTGTGCAAGACTAGGGGATGGGGCCACTGTGCAAGACTAGGGGGGATGGGGCCACTGTGCAAGACTAGGGGGGAGGGGGCCACTGTGCAAGACTAGGGGGGATGGGGCCACTGTGCAAGACTAGGGGGGGTGGGGCCACTGTGCAAGACTAGGGGGGATGGGGCCACTGTGCAAGACTAGGGGGGATGGGGCCACTGTGCAAGACTAGGGGGGATGGGGCCACTGTGCAAGACTAGGGGGGAGGGGGCCACTGTGCAAGACTAGGGGGAGGGGGCCACTGTGCAAGACTAGGGGGGAGGGGGCCACTGTGCAAGACTAGGGGGAGGGGGCCACTGTGCAAGACTAGGGGGGAGGGGGCCACTGTGCAAGACTAGGGGGGATGGGGCCACTGTGCAAGACTAGGGGGGAGGGGGCCACTGTGCAAGTTTAGGGGGGATGGGGCCACTGTGCAAGACTAGGGGGGATGGGGCCACTGTGCAAGTTTAGGGGGATGGGGCCACTGTGCAAGACTAGGGGGATGGGGCCACTGTGCAAGTTTAGGGGGGATGGGGCCACTGTGCAAGACTAGGGGGGATGGGGCCACTGTGCAAGACTAGGGGGGAGGGGGCCACTGTGCAAGTTTAGGGGGGAGGGGGCCACTGTGCAAGACTAGGGGGGATGGGGCCACTGTGCAAGACTAGGGGGGAGGGGGCCACTGTGCAAGTTTAGGGGGGATGGGGCCACTGTGCAAGACTAGGGGGGATGGGGCCACTGTGCAAGACTAGGGGGGATGGGGCCACTGTGCAAGACTAGGGGGGAGGGGGCCACTGTGCAAGACTAGGGGGGAGGGGGCCACTGTGCAAGTTTAGGGGGGATGGGGCCACTGTGCAAGACTAGGGGGATGGGGCCACTGTGCAAGTTTAGGGGGGATGGGGCCACTGTGCAAGACTAGGGGGGATGGGGCCACTGTGCAAGTTTAGGGGGGATGGGGCCACTGTGCAAGACTAGGGGGGATGGGGCCACTGTGCAAGACTAGGGGGAGGGGGCCACTGTGCAAGTTTAGGGGGGAGGGGGCCACTGTGCAAGACTAGGGGGGATGGGGCCACTGTGCAAGACTAGGGGGGAGGGGGCCACTGTGCAAGTTTAGGGGGGATGGGGCCACTGTGCAAGACTAGGGGGGATGGGGCCACTGTGCAAGACTAGGGGGGATGGGGCCACTGTGCAAGTTTAGGGGGGATGGGGCCACTGTGCAAGACTAGGGGGGATGGGGCCACTGTGCAAGACTAGGGGGGAGGGGGCCACTGTGCAAGTTTAGGGGGGAGGGGGCCATTATGCAAGACCTGGGTACTGAGTGTTATTGTTAGTTATGTTATCATGGGAGGCAGATTTTGGGATTATGTACTCTCTCTCTCTCTCTCTCTCTTCTCTCTCTCTCTCTCTCTCTCTCTCTCTCTCTCTCTCTCTCTCTCTCTCTCAAAATTTGGTATTTTCAACAAAAAGATGCCCGTAGTGGTGGCAAAAAAATGGGCGTTCGTCACACGGCATTTCGGCTACGAGCATCTTCTTGCACAATTCATAAGTCTTGAATTGAAGAATACGGTTGAAGTCTTCTTGCACGATCCATAATGTTAGTTTTGGTCGCGGGTCCCGGAAGATGCCAGAAGACGCCGTGTGACGAACGCGCAATTATTTGTGACACAGCCTTAAGGATGCATTGGCCATACATGTTGTGCAATGCCCTGAGATGGTGAGGCTATCT
>JACEEZ010011869.1:27500-47500 GCA_016584305.1 Chionoecetes opilio
GACCTGTTTAGTACCCTTGTTGACTAACTAATTTGGTATATTAAGTTAGTTTTCGTAATTTCATGGCTAACAACAGACAATTTTATATAGCAAAGGAAAGATCAGGGCGTGAAGGGGTTAATATCTGGATTCTACATTCTGTACTGATGTGAAAAGGTGCAAGGTTTAAGGAATCATATGAGTAACAACCAACTTTATCTTACAGTTTGAGATGCTGACAGGGGCGTTGCCATTCCAAGGAGCCAACAGGAAGGAGACCATGAACCTGATCCTGAAGGCCAAGCTGGGGATGCCGCCTTACCTGAGTCCCGACGCCCAGTCCCTGCTGCGGGCACTCTTCAAAAGGAACCCTGCTAACAGACTCGGCGCAGGTGGGTTCATAGAGTCTATTTTTTTTAACGAGGCGAAAATTCCATTCTATCTTAGGGTCTCATGCTTAAAATGATGCCTGTGTTTACCTGATAATAGGGTTAACTGTGATAAAATACAGCTGAAATTAAGAAGAAGTGTAGTATTCCCTTCTCCTGGCATATATCCATTCTATCTTAAGGTCTCATGCTGAAAATGATGCCTGTGTTTACCTGATAATAGGGTTAACTGTGATAAAATACAGCTGGAATTAAGAAGAAGTGTAGTATTCCCTTCTCCTGGCATATATCCATTCTATCTTAAGGTCTCATGCTTAAAATGATGCCTGTGTTTACCTGATAATAGGGTTAACTGTGATAAAATACAGCTGAAATTAAGAAGAAGCGTAGTATTCCCTTCTCCTGGCATATATCCATTCTATCTTAAGGTCTCATGCTTAAAATGATGCCTGTGTTTACCTGATAATAGGGTTAACTGTGATAAAATACAGCTGAAATTAAGAAGAAGCGTGGTATTCCCTTCTCCCGGCATCAAATATCAGTCAGTAAGCAGCAAGAGGACAGGATTTTTCACCTCGTTAAAAAAGCACAGTATGGTTACAGTACTCTCAGATAGATTGAAGCAGCTGAGTGCAGTGCTGAGAGTGAGGAGCTTTAGGTATACAGTAAACTCTCTAAAGCGAACCCGTATAATTCAAACTTAGGATAATTCGACCTGTTTCAGACCAGTTCAAATTTTTCAATAACTTTCCATAATTCCAGCAAGTTTGAATTATCCTTAGCCTTACTAGGTCACTAGAGCGTCGGCTACAATTATGGACAGTTTTAGACGAAAGTTTATCTCAGGGAGTTTAATGTGTTCAGCAGCATCAACACACACATGGCTTACAAGCGGCTTGTTTGTAGAGTAGAAAACAAGGCATCACGGGGCACAGTCACGTGTCTGTCACGTGGCATGACAAGTCAAAGAAAGGGAAATCCTGACACAATTATCCACAGGCTGCTACAGTTATCGACAGGCTGCTACAGTTATCGACAGGCTGCTACAGTTATCCACAGGCTGCTACAGTTATCCACAGGCTGCTATAGTTATCCACAGGCTGCTACAGTTATCCACAGGCTGCTACAGTTATCCACAGGCTGCTACAGTTATCGACAGGCTGTTACAGTTATCCACAGGCTGCTACAGTTATCCACAGGCTGCTACAATTATCGACAGGCTGCTACAGTTATCGACAGGCTGTTACAGTTATCCACAGGCTGCTACAGTTATCCACAGGCTGCTACAGTTATCGACAGGCTGCTACAGTTATCGACAGGCTGTTACAGTTATCCACAGGCTGTTACAGTTATCGACAGGCTGTTACAGTTATCGACAGGCTGCTACAGTTATCCACAGGCTGCTACAGTTATCCACAGTCTAACCATTTTTTTATTTTATTACAAGCAAAATCCTACCAAGTGAACCAGAAACGTAACTGGCAGCAAGGTAATTGTGTGTGCAAGTATTTACAGAATGAAGTAACCCACAAAGTACTGTAACCATAATGAAACATTGTACACGTGGTGTGTAGACAGATGTGTCAGTTTTTATTTGATTTGATTTTGTATTATTTTTCAAAACGGTGAAGTGTGCTCACAACCCTGGCAGCGGCATTGCTCGGCGGTAATGTTGGGCGGCACCGACGGTCATGAGGGATGAGTGAGACGTACAATTATCTCCAAAAGCTACATCGTAAATTCACTTTGAAAAACAATGTTTTGTATACTGTGGATAACTATAGCACTGCCATATTTATGTACACAATTACCGACACCCCCGATAGCACACAGAGAGGTCATCACAGAAAGACAAACTGCAGCCATGCCATTCGTATGACACTTATTTTTGTAGATTATCAACAAATTTTTTTTTAACTCAAGAGTTGATTTTTAACTCCGATTTGAAATAAACAAACACATCCATGGCTATGTGCGTTAACGTCCCTGTTAAGAAGCACGATGCGGTGATTTGTGCAGTAGCAGCATAACACATTTCCAGCTGGTCTACACAGTGGGTTAGCAGTAGAGGTGCACGATAGGTCTAGAAACGGTCCGGGTGAGTACAGGTTGTAAGCAAAGGACCAAACAGCCAATAAAGTTTAAAGGGGTTCGCAGAGAGTAATTGTTCTGAAAAAGTATCGATAACTGTCGCCTGTCGATAATTGTAGCCGACGCTCTAGTGGGAGTCCGACCTCTCCCATGCGGTGCCGCGGCTGCCCAGGTGATCTGATATAGATAATATCGTATAAATGCGATAGGACGGAGGAAGAAGGTGGGAGGGTGAGGAGGAGGAAGGGGAGAGGAAGGAGGAAGGGGGGAAGGGCAGGAAGGAGGGACGAAGGAGAGAGGAGGAGGAGGAGGAGAAGAAGGAGTGGGAGAGAAGAAAGGGAGGAGAGGAAAGGAGGAGGAAGGGAGGAGAAGGAGAAGGGAGGAGGAAGAACTACTTTTTTTAAGTATCCTTCGCTTTGTATACAATCCTTCAGAGTCCTTCACAGGCCTCTTCGCTCCTTCACGCATCCTACAGGAGTCATAGGAGGGCATTAGAAGTCCCACAGGATTGCTATAGTATTCCTAGGTTTTTATAAGTACTTTGACAATTGCATGGGTGGCTCAAATAGGGATTAATAATAATATACTAATACTGAAAATGCTAATACTGATCACTGTATTGAAGTAATGATTAATCTAGCAATGCCTATCATATTTTTATGTCTTGTAGTAAGTTTTGTCTAATTTGTGATTTTTAAAGAATATCTGGAAGTATCATGTCATTGTGAATTGGCCTAAATAGGGACTTCTAATCATTGTAACTCAAAACTGACTCCAGATTCGTGTTCATCATGCCCGAAAACTGCTAGGAACAAATTTTCAAGAAAATCTATTTTTGAAAAAAAATCCAAATTTTGCCAGGGGTATGCCTTGATTTTTTTTTAAATCACGTTTTATTCAATAAATAAAAAACTGGCAGATAGGTGCAACATGTATAGAGAAGTAAATATTAAGTAGATCAAGGGCTATCATGTGGCGGAAAGCAAAAAATTATTGATCGGTAAATAACCGAGAAAATAGCATATTCATACATTTATACACAATATCAATTTTCTTGACAACCATGAGGTGTTTTGACAAACCGATTACTGCATCATGTAGAACACCTCAAGATGAACCTTTGTTACTTCAATAAGTTTTCTTCTACGACTCATAGTTTTGCGGCAAAATAACAAAAACCTGATCGTCGTCAATTTTGGAATGTTTTTTAGCAACAGAAATCCGAAAGGTTTTTTTTCGATAGATAATTGGAAATGCCGGGGATACAATTTTAGATCAATCCATTTACAATAACTTTTGATGGGTAAGTGTGGCCTATGCTGTGTTGTTGTCTTGTAGCTTCCTTATTTACTTATGTTATTGGCCTCTTGTAGCTTCCTTATTTACTTATGTTATTGGCCTCTTATAGCTTCCTTTTCTTATGTTATTGGCCTCTTGTAGCTTCCTTATTTACTTATGTTATTGGCCTCTTATAGCTTCCTTATTTTCTTATGTTATTGGCCTCTATAGCTTCCTTATTTTCTTATGTTAATGGCCTCTTATAGCTTCCTTTTCTTATGTTATTGGCCTCTTGTAGCTTCCTTATTTTCTTATGTTATTGGCCTCTTATAGCTTCCTTTTCTTATGTTATTGGCCTCTTGTAGCTTCCTTATTTTCTTATGTTAATGGCCTCTTATAGCTTCCTTTTCTTATGTTATTGGCCTCTTGTAGCTTCCTTATTTTCTTATGTTATTGGCCTCTTATAGCTTCCTTTTCTTATGTTATTGGCCTCTTGTAGCTACCTTTTTTTTATTTATTGGCCTCTTTAGCTTCCTTTTTCTGATTATGGCCGTCTTGTAGCTTCCTTATTTTCTGATGCTATAACATTACTATACATCACTATAATCTGAAAGCTATTATATATACATAGTTCTTAGATATAGTTCTTATTGTCAGTCAGTAATCACTTCTAACATATATAATAATTTGCATTACTATTACAGTATTACTATTGAATTACAACTATTATCACACAATTGTAACACGTATTATATTATCTATGTTCTTATGTTTCTGCAGCAGGGGCAAGCAAGCCTTTTGTTTCTTGTCTTCTTGTCTTCTGTTATTGTCTTACGCACCTTCTTGTAGCTTCCTTATGTTCTTATGTTCTTATGTTCTTATGTTCTTGCAGCGGGGGCCGAGGGCGTAGAGGAGCTGAAGCGCCACCCGTTCTTCGCCTCCATCGACTGGAACAAGCTGTACGGCAAGGAGATTGAGCCGCCCTTCAAGCCCGCCGTGTCCAAGGCCGACGACACATTCTACTTCGACCAAGAGTTCACCACACGCACCCCGAGAGGCAAGTGTTTTTTTTTTTTTTCTTTCACACAACTGATTAGATTTGCTGTAGAGAGTTTTGTGTGTGTGTGTGTGTGTGTGTGTGAGAGAGAGAGAGAGAGTGTGTGTGTGTGTGTGTGTGAGAGAGAGTGTGTGTGTGTGTGTGAGAGAGAGAGAGAGTGTGTGTGTGTGTGTGTGGGGGTGTGTGTGGGTGTGTTTACATTTGTGGCTATAGCGCGTGTAGGCAGTGAGCTCCAGGGGTGGGATGGTAGGCTCTGGAGGTTCACTTGAGGGCTGTGATGGTTGGCCCTCGCCCGTGGTGGCGCAGGCAGGATTTTTATAGTGACGCCTGTGATTCCTGGCTCATGCCGCCCCCTGTGTCCTCCGATGCACTCGCAATCCAAGGTAGAGTTAATGGGCAGCATGTGGGTGTTCTTAGGCCACTCGACGGTGCAGAAGATTTTCAGTGGATTTATGGGTCTCACTCAGGATCGAACTCGGGTCACCGAGAACGCCACTCGGAGACGCTGACCACTCTGCCACCGCCTCCCTTATGGCTCGAGTACCTCAGATTCCCCCTGACATTTATGGATCTGTCACTGTCACAACACTCCTTCATTATTAGTAAACTTATGATATGATCCCTGGCCAGGAAGTCTACTGTATCTATCACATGTAACTTTTGAGCCAAACTTCAAACCTGTCATACCATTTATCATATACAGTAAAACCTCTCGTATTCGGACACTCATTATTCGGACTTTGACATTATTCGGACCTCCTCCTCTTTTTTTTTTTCTTTTTTTTTTTAGGGGTCGAAATTTCCTACCATAGATAACAGTGAAGTCGCCAGTTCTACGTTTCTTTGTTATATACAGACGTGTGGTGGCGTTAATAGTTACATTTCTACATCCATGATTTCAGGAAAGTTAGAAGGGGCTATCTGGAGAGTCTGTGTAATTTTGTGTCTTCATCTGTGTCATATTAGGGCTATAAATGAACAAATTACAAAAATGAAACCGAGTGGCGACCTCACTATACCTACTACAGTAAAGTCGCCAGCTAGTATTTTAACCCAACAGTTGAGTCGCCACTCTGGGGAATTCAGGGAAATTAGAGGTAAAGTAAAACAAGTCTCTATATATATTAGCTGCGGAAGATGCTTGGATATATAAAAATTCCTCTGCCAACGTGAAAATAAATTCTATTCAAGTTTGAAAGATCTGGCAAGTCTGTGTCCTGTCGCCCGAAAGGCTACTGTTTACTGTCTGTCATCGCGCGAAGAAAAACGTGAGAAGCAAAATGCGCAACAGTTATACTTGCAGCTACAAAGCATAAAACAACGCTGAAACAGGGTAGATTATACAGTCATGATATAAACTACTGTGTAACATCTTCAGTGGCACATAAAAATCTGTAGTAATGCTATAATTCGTAATATTTGGCGCCTGGCGACTTCACTGTAGGTGGCGACTTCACTGTTATCTACGGTAGCTAAAAAAAAAAAAAAAAAAAATTCTAGGTGTACCTAGAATATAATACACCTAGAATTTTTTTTTTTTTTTTTTTTTTTTTTTTTTTTTTTTTTTACATATCCCCCCATATATAATCCCCCCATTATTCGGATCCTTGCATTACTCGGACCACTCCTTGGCCCAATTAGTCCCAATATGAGAGGTTTTACTGTATGGCTTTTATTTCTATACAACATGACGCTGCCCTCACTGAGACCTTTTGAAACCGTTCCTTGTCTTCAAGTTTCTGTTTTTACCCTCACTTCAGTTCAGTACAGTTGTGGGTCGGGAGTCTGGCCTTGTCCATGGGCACTCCCTGACGTGTTTCTTCTTGCTGTCTGGGTCTTTAATGAGTTGTCTTCTCTTATTCTGTCTTTTAATTTCTTTCTCTTTCTTTCTTCTTATTTTCTCTGGTCATCCAAAAACTGTTGATTGTTCTTCTTGCTTCTTCCACATTCCCCTCCAAACAAATACTCAGATACAAATACAGGGAGGTCCCGTTATACGAGCATTCGGTATACGAGAAATCAATGATACGCGCTGAGTAAATTAGGGTCTATTTTCAATATACGAGATCGAAAATCCAATGTTACGACATTCAAACATTGTGTTTGTTGTGTTTGGTATAGTTTTGTAGTGGTCCCAAGGTTGGGGCCACACACCTGGCTAATTACCCCTAAAGGTCAGGCCGCACACCTGGCTAATTACCCTTCAGGTCACGCCTTGATTGGGGTGACCTGACTGGGGTCAACCAAAATCCCCCTTTGTCCAGCCCGGGAGTCCTGTATTCAGTCAGTTACCTACCAACCACTACAGTGAGAGGAGGAGTGGTGTTCCTCTCACTGTAGTGGTTGGTGTGTAACTGACTGATCACAGGACTCCCGGGCTGGACAAAGGGGGATTTTGGTTGACCCCAGTCAGGTCACCCCAAGCAAGGCGTGACCTGAAGGGTAATTAGCCAGGTGTGCAGCCTGACCTTTAGGGGTAATTAGCCAGATGTGCGGCCCCAACCTTGGGACAGCTACGGTTTATTTTAGCTTGAAAAACATGTCTTTGATGGGGTCCTGGAACCAAACCTATATTTTACCATTAGTTATGTATTTCGCTATACGAGATTTCGCTTTACGAGTATGCCAGGTGGAACCTAACTGCTCGTATCTTCGGGACCTCCCTGTATACAAATAATTTAGACCTTTTCAAACTGTCCCTTGCCCTCAAGTTTCTGTTTAACCCTCCAGTGTAGCTTTTGATGCCAATTTGACGCCCGGTTTGTTGTGCCACAGATTCACCGGGAGTGCCGCCCAGTGCCAACGCCCACCAGATGTTCAAGGGCTTCAGTTTTGTGGCGCCCTTCCTGTTGGCGGAGCAGGTGGATGGCGTGGAGGTGATGCAGTCCCACCCCACCGAGAAGGCAACCCCCCTCAGCAAGGTGAGACACATGAGGTTACCCTGGCCCATAACTCTAGTGCCCGTATTCGTAGTCACATACCATCATTGTACGTGGTCATTGTTCACTTTTTGTCTTGTCCTAATGAAATCAATATGTCATGCCAGCTCTGTTGTGATTGCAATAGGAGTACTGTATGATTGCTCTAGTACTTTCCATGGCAGCTACAAGATCTCTGTTGTGATTGCAATAGGAGTACTGTATGATTGCTCTAGTACTTTCCATGGCAGCTACAAGATCTCTGTTGTGATTGCAATAGGAGTACTGTATGATTGCTCTAGTACTTTCCATGGCAGCTACAAGATCTCTGTTGTGATTGCAATAGGAGTACTGTATGATTGCTCTAGTACTTTCCATGGCAGCTACAAGATCTCTGTTGTGATTGCAATAGGAGTACTGTATGATTGCTCTAGTACTTTCCATGGCAGCTACAAGATCTCTGTTGTGATTGCAATAGAGTACTGTATGATGCTCTAGTACTTTCCATGGCAGCTACAGATCTCTGTTGTGATTGCAATAGGAGTCACTGTATGATTGCTCTAGTACTTTCCATGCAGCTACAAGATCTCTGTTGTGATTGCAATAGAGTACTGTATGATTGCTCTAGTACTTTCCATGCAGCTACAAGATCTCTGTTGTGATTGCATAGGAGTACTGTATGATGCTCTAGTACTTCCATGCAGCTACAAGATCTCTGTTGTGATTGCAATAGGAGTACTGTATGATTGCTCTAGTACTTTCCATGGCAGCTACAAGATCTCTGTTGTGATTGCAATAGGAGTACTGTAGGATTGCTCTAGTACTTTCCATGGCAGCTACAAGATCAAGTGAATAATTTTGACTGAGTAGAAATGGAACAAAATCATAGCAATTACCACGAGCAATCATGGTATGTGACTACGAAGACGAGCATAAGTGTCATAACTCATAACTCCTAACTCCTAGACCATAGCTCTAGGCTTTGTGTTGTTCTGGTCATCACTATAAACTCTAGGCTTTGTGTTGTTCTGGTCATCACTATAAACTCTAGGCTTTGTGTTGTTCTGGTCATCACTATAAACTCTAGGCTTTGTGTTGTTCTGGTCATCACTATAAACTCTAGGCTTTGTGTTGTTCTGGTCATCACTATAAACTCTAGGCTTTGTGTTGTTCTGGTCATCACTATAAACTCTAGGCTTTGTGTTGTTCTGTCATCACTATAAACTCTAGGCTTTGTGTTGTTCTGGTCATCACTATAACTCTAGGCTTTGTGTTGTTCTGGTCATCACTATAAACTCTAGGCTTTGTGTTGTTCTGGTCATCACTATAAACTCTAGGTTTGTGTTGTTCTGGTCATCACTATAAACTCTAGGCTTTGTGTGTCTGGTCATCACTATAAACTCTAGGCTTTGTGTTGTTATGGTCACATATAGAAATCTAGGCTTTGTGTTGTTCTGGTCATCACTATAAACTCTAGGCTTTTGTTGTTCTGGTCATCACTATAACTCAGGCTTTGTGTTGTTTGGTCATCACTATAACTCTAGGGTTTGTTGTTCTGGTCATCACTATAAACTCTAGGCTTTGTGTTGTTCTGGTCATCATATAGACTCTAGGCTTTGTGTTGTTCTGTCATCACTATAAACTCTAGGCTTTGTGTTGTTTAGTCATCACTATAAACTCTAGGGTTTGTGTTGTTCTGGTCATCACTATAAACTCTAGGCTTTGTGTTGTTTGGTCATCACTATGAACTCTAGGCTTTGTGTGTTTGGTCATCACTAAACTCTAGGCTTTGTGTTGTCTGGTCATCACTATAAACTCTAGGCTTTGTGTGTTCTGGTCATCACTATAAACTCTAGGCTTTGTGTGTTCTGGTCACACTATAGACTCTAGCTTTGTGTTGTTGGTCATCACTATAAACTCTAGCTTTGTGTTGTTCTGGTCATCACTTAGACTCTAGGCTTTGTGTTTGGTCATCACTATAAAACTCTAGGCTTTTGTTGTTCTGTCATCAACTATAAAACTCTAGGCTTTGTTGTTCTGGTCATCACTATAGACTCTAGGCTTTGTGTTCTGGTCATCACTATAAACTCTAGGCTTTGTGTTGTTCTGGTCATCACTATAGACTCTAGGCTTTGTGTTCTGGTCATCACTATAAACTCTAGGCTTTGTGTTGTTCTGGTCATCACTATAAACTCTAGGCTTTGTGTTCTGGTCATCACTATAAACTCTAGGCTTTGTGTTGTTCTGGTCATCACTATAAACTCTAGGCTTTGGTGTTGTTCTGGTCATCACTATAAACTCTAGGCTTTGGTGTTGTTCTGGTCATCACTATAAACTCTAGGCTTTGTGTTGTTCTGGTCATCACTATAAACTCTAGGCTTTGTGTTCTGGTCATCACTATAAACTCTAGGCTTTGTGTTGTTCTGGTCATCACTATAAACTCTAGGCTTTGGTGTTGTTCTGGTCATCACTATAAACTCGATTGTATTCTAGTATATTTAAGACTATTTAAGAATCTTTTTGATAGACTCTAGTTGACCCATTTTATCCTTGCCCTGGGGTGGAGGGAAGGAGGGAGGAGGAGGAGGGAGGAGGGGAAAGGGGGAGGAGAAGGAAGGAGGTGGGACAAGGAAGGGAGGAGAGGAAATGGGAGGAGGAAGAACTTTTTTTTTTTAAGATCCTTCGCTTTGTATACAATCCTTCAGAGTCCTTCACGGGCCTCTTCGCTCCTTCAAGCATCCTATAGGAGTCATGGGAGGGTATTGAAAGTCCCACAGAATTGCTATAGTATTCCTAGGTTTTTATAAGTACTTTGACAATCGCATGGATGGCTCAAATAGGGATTAATAATAATATTACTAATACTGAAAATACTAATACTGATCACTGTATTGAAGTAATGATTAATCTAGCAATGCCTGTCATATTTTTATGTCTTGTAGTAAGTTTTGTCGAATTTGTGATTTTTAAGGAATATCTGGAAGTATCATGTCATTGTGAATTGGCCTAAATAGGGACTTCTAATCATTGTAACTGAAAACTGACTCTAGATTCGTGTTCAGCATGCCCGAAAACTGTTAGGAACAAATTTTCAAGCAAATTTTATTTTGTATTTAAAAAAAAATATTGCAAATTTTGCCAGGGGTATGCCTTGATTTTTTTAATGAAAATCACGTTTTTTTTCAATAAATAAAAAACTATGGCAGATAGGTGCAACATGTATAGAGAAGTAAATATTAAGTAGAGCAAGGGCTATAAATTGGCTTAAAGCAAACAATTATTGATTGGTAAATAACCGAGCAAATAGCATATTCATACATTTATACAAAATATCAATTTTCTCGACAACCATGAGGTGTTTTGACAAACAGATTACTGCATCATGTAGAACAACTCAAGATGAACCTTTGTTACTTCAATAAGTTTTCTTCTACGACTCATAGTTTTGCGGCAAAATAATAAAAACCTGATCGTCGTCAATTTTGGAATGTTTTTTAGCAGCCAGAAATCCGAAAGTTTTTTTTTTTATAGATAATTGTAAATGCCGGGGATACAATTTTAGATCAATCCATTTACACTAACTTTTGATGGGTAAGTGTGGCTGCGTGAGGACTTAACGTTATAATTGACGTTTACTTCCATAATATCAATACTCTATGCCCCCTTCTAATTCTCTTCTCTATCACAAACTCTTACAACAGATCTTCATTTGCACTCTACATCTGAGGACTGTCATTTTTATTTGTCACATTTTTATTCTTCCAGACTGTCATTTTTATTTGTCACATTTTTATTCTTCCAGACTGTCATTTTTTTTCTCATATTTTTATTTTTCCAGACTCATTTTTTTCTCATATTTTTATTCTTCCAGACTGTCATTTTTTTTCTCATATTTTTATTTTTCCAGACTCATTTTTTTCTCATATTTTTATTCTTCCAGACTGTCATTTTTTTCTCTCATATTTTAATTATCCAGACTATCATTTTTATTTATCACATTTTTATTCTTCCAGACTGTCATTTTTTTCTCATTTTTCTTCGCCGTATTTTTTCACATTTTTATTTTCCAGACTCATTTTTTTTCTCATATTTTAATTTTCCAGACTGTCATTTTTTTCTCATATTTTTATTTTTCCAGACTGTCATTTTTATTTGTCACATTTTTATTCTTCCAGACTGTCATTTTTTTCTCAATTTTTATTCTTCCAGACTGTCATTTTTTTTCATCATTTTTATTTTTCCAGACTGTCATTTTTTTATCACATTTTTATTTTTCCAGACTGTCATTTTTATTTGTCACATTTTTATTCTTCCAGACTGTCATTTTTATTTGTCACATTTTTATTCTTCCAGACTGTCATATTTTTTCTCATATTTTTATTTTTCCAGACTCATTTTTTTTCTCATACGTATTTTTATTTTTCCAGACTCATTTTTATTTGTCACATTTTAATTCTTCCAGACTGTCATTTTTTTCTCACATATTTTTATTTTTCCAGACTGTCATTTTTTTCTCACATATTTTTATTTTTCCAGACTGTCATTATTTGTCACTTTTTCTTCAGACTTCATTTTTTCTCATTTTTATTTTTCCAGACTGTCATTTTTATTTGTCACATTTTTATTCTTCCAGACTGTCATTTTTTTTTGTCACATTTTTATTCTTCCGGACTGTCATTTTTTTTCTCACATTTTTATTCTTCTAGACTGTCATTTTTATTTGTCACATTTTTATTTTTCCAGACTGTCATTTTTTTTCTCATATTTTTATTCTTCCAGACTGTCATTTTTATTTGTCACATTTTTATTTTTCCAGACTGTCATTTTTTTTCTCATATTTTAATTTTCCAGACTCATTTTTTTTCTCATATTTTTATTTTTCCAGACTGTCATTTTTTCTCACATTTCTGGCCCGTGCCCTGCCTGCCACGCCCTGCACACGCCACTGCCTGTGTGGGCCTGTCTTCTACTCCTGTTTTATATCGTTTTCTTCCTTTCTTTTATCCTTTCCTATAGATTTTTTATTTCTCCTAAGCCACCGGTCAATTCTCTTTCCAGCGTCTGTCTGGCGTGAAGCCGAACAGCATACAGGACGAGTACGACCTGTGCGAGGAGGTGGGCCGCGGCAGCTACAGCGTGTGCCGCCGCTGTGTGCACAAGGCCTCGAGGCAGGAGTACGCCGTCAAGGTCATTCCAAAGAAGACGCGAGACTGCCAGGAGGAAATTGAGATTCTCTACCGATATGGACACCACTCCAATATTATTTCCTTAAGAGATGTAAGTGTGTGTGTGTGTGTGTGTGTGTGTGTGTGTGTGTGTGTGTGTGTGTGTGTGTGTGTGTGTGTGTGTGTGTGTGTGTGTGTGATGTTTTTGTAAGTGAGTGTTTGAACTTTTGAACTCGTGTCAAATCAGCGATTGCACCGTGAGACTGAATCGAGGCCTATTACCTGCATAGTCCGTCAGCGCCAACTTGGGCTATATGGGCATGTGGCACGCTACCCTGAAACCGATCCTTCCCATCGGGTTGTATCTGTAAGAGACAATCCGGCGTGGAGGAGGCCAAGGGGGCGCCCACAAGGCTCGTGGCTGGGGCAAGTTGATGTTTCTTGTCGAGAGCTGCTTGGTATGGGAAAGGAGCCTGCATGGGAACTCGCTCGTGGTGACCCCCGGGAGTGGTGTCGTAGGGGGGCGAGGCGACGCGCCCCCCGGCGTATGCCCCCAATGATTGATGGAGTGGAGTAAAGTTTAGTTATAGTTAAGTTTAACTAGTAACAGTTATTTTTTTTTTTTTTTCATTTTTTTTTTTTCCATAAGTTTTATTCATTTAATTTATTTAATTGTTTACGTTTCCCTGGCCTCGCTGCTTACAGGTGTGCCAGGACGAGGAGCAAAGTTTATTTATAGTAAAGTTTAAGTAGTAGCATTTATTTTTTTTTTCATTTTTTTCCCCTTTTTTTCGTAACTTATATTCATTTCATTTATTTATTGATGTCTTTTTATTAAGTTGAGTTAGTCAAGTTAGTGTTTTGTTTTTTTTTATTTTTTTTTATTGTCACATATATTTATCTGATTTATTTATTTACTCACGTTTTCCATTCATCTTCCATTCATTCATTCACCGTCTTGACAGGTGTACGAGGACGAGTCCCACGTGTACCTAGTGACGGGGCTCATGCAGGGCGGCGAGCTGCTCGACAAAATACTGCGCCAAAAGTTCTTCTCTGAGCGCGAGGCCTCGGCTGTTCTGCTCACCCTCACCCACGCCGTCCAGTACCTCCACCAGAACGGGGTCAGTTACTTACACCCTCTGCCCTACTTACACCCTCTGCCCTACTTACACCCTCTGCCCTACTTACAAACCCTTCACTCTACTATTGAAATCCACTCCCATCATCATCGTCATCATCTTTCAACATCAGATTTTCCCTTTCCTTTCCCTTTCCCTTCCTTCCATGTACCTTCTCTACTTACACTCTACTTACTACACTACTTACTTACTTACTACACTACTTACTTACTTACTTACTACACTACTTACTTACTTACACTACTTACTTACTTACTTACTACACTACTTACTTACTACACTACTTACTTATTTATTACTCACTCTACTACTCATCTACACTTTCTTTACTACTACTACCTATTACTTTACTTACACTTCACTACTCTACTACTACACTACTTACTACTTACTACACTACTTACTTACTTACTACACTACTTACTTACTTACTTACTACACTACTTACTTCACTACTTACTACACTACTTACTTCACTACTTACTACACTACTTACTTACTTACTTACTACTTACTTACTTACTTACTCACACTACCAACTCCATACTACAACAGACGTGAGTGTTCACCACCTTACTTACACCTACCTACTTACTTACAAATCTTTAAAGTTACATCTACCTCTTCTATTACCACTATTACCACTATTACCACTTTCTATTACCACTATTACCACTTTCTATTACCACTATTACCACTATTACCACTTTCTATTACCACTATTACCACTTTCTATCACCACTATTACCACTATTACCACTTTCTATCACCGCTATTACCACTTTCTATCACCACTATTACCACTTTCTATTACCACTATTACCACTTTCTATCACCACTATTACCACTATTACCACTTTCTATCACTATTACCACTTTCTATCACCACTATTACCACTTTCTATTACCACTATACCACTATTACCACTATTCTATTCACCACTATTACCCAACATATTACCACTTTCTATCACCACTATTACCACTTTCTATCACCACTATTACCACTTTCTATTACCACTATTACCACTTTCTATCACCACTATTACCACTATTACCACTTTCTATCACCGCTATTACCACTTTCTATCACCACTATTACCACTTTCTATTACCACTATTACCACTTTCTATCACCACTATTACCACTTTCTATCACCACTATTACCACTTTCTATCACCACTATTACCACTTTCTATTACCACTATTACCACTTTCTATCACCACTATTACCACTTTCTATTACCACTATTACCACTTTCTATTACCACTATTACCACTTTCTGTTACCACTATTACCACTTTCTATCACCACTATTACCACTTTCTGTTACCACTATTACCACTTTCTATCACCACTATTACCACTTTCTATTACCACTATTACCACTTTCTATTACCACTATTACCACTATTACCACTTTCTATCACCACTATTACCACTTTCTATCACCACTATTACCACTTTCTATCACCACTATTACCACTTTCTGTTACCACTATTACCACTTTCTGTTACCACTATTACCACTTTCTATTTTCACTATTACCACTTTCTATTATCACTATTACCACTATTACCACTTTCTATTTTCACTATTACCACTATTACCACTTTCTATTTTCACTATTACCACTTTCTATTATCACTATTACCACTATTACCACTTTCTATTTTCACTATTACCACTTTCTATTATCACTATTACCACTATTACCACTTTCTATTTTCACTATTACCACTATCTATTACCACTATTACCACTTTCTATTATCACTATTACCACTATTACCACTTTCTATTTTCACTATTACCACTATCTATTACCACTTTCTATTATCACTATTACCACTATTACCACTATCTATTACACTTTCATTTCACTTTCACTTTTCACTCCTATCTACCACTTCACTCCTATATTTACACCTTTACCCTACTTACAAACCCTTCACTTTACACGCTTTCACATCATTATCATATTGCTGTTTAATGTCAGGTTTTCCCATGATGTCTTATGAGGTCAGACCAGGGTCGAAATACTAATGCTTGGGGGTCAATAATCGAACAGAGATTCCTTGAAGGAGTCGATGGGCTGAAAAGTTTGGGAATCCCTTGGTTAGATGGTCAATGATACGGTTTGAACTATCTATCCATTGCCTCAAACTCTTCAATGCCCAATGCTGCCAGATCGTCTTCAAAACACTTCCACTTCAACAGCTCTCCCCAATGCCTCACCACCTTCTCTCCTCTTCACGTGCCCAAACCACCTCCATCGCCTTACTCTCACCTGGCACTTCCACTCCAACAGCTCTCCCCAATGCCTCACCACCTTCTCTCCTCTTCACGTGCCCAAACCACCTCCATCGCCTTACTCTCACCTGGCACTTCCACTCCAACAGCTCTCCCCAATGCCTCACCACCTTCTCTCCTCTTCACGTGCCCAAACCACCTCAATCGCCTTACTCTCACCTGGCACTTCCACTCCAACAGCTCTCCCCAATGCCCCACCACCTTCTCTCCTCTTCACGTGCCCAAACCACCTCCATCGCCTTACTCTCACCTGGCACTTCTACTCCAACAGCTCTCCCCAATGCCTCACCACCTTCTCTCCTCTTCACGTGCCCAAACCACCTCAATCTCCATACTCTCACCTGGCACTTCCACTCCAACAGCTCTCCCCAATGCCTCACCACCTTCTCTCCTCTTCACGTGCCCAAACCACCTCAATCGCCTTACTCTCACCTGGCACTTCTACTCCAACAGCTCTCCCCAATGCCTCACCACCTTCTCTCCTCTTCACGTGCCCAAGCCACCTCAATCTCCATAACTCTCACCTGGTACTTCTACTCCAACAGCTCTCCCCAATGCCTCACCACCTTCTCTCCTCTTCACATGCCCAAGCCACCTCAATCTCCATAACTCTCACCTGGCACTTCCACTCCAACAGCTCTCCCCAATGCCTCACCACCTTCTCTCCTCTTCACGTGCCCAAACCACCTCCATCGCCTTACTCTCACCTGGCACTTCCACTCCAACAGCTCTCCCCAATGCCTCACCACCTTCTCTCCTCTTCACGTGCCCAAACCACCTCCATCGCCTTACTCTCACCTGGCACTTCCACTCCAACAGCTCTCCCCAATGCCTCACCACCTTCTCTCCTCTTCACGTGCCCAAACCACCTCAATCGCCTTACTCTCACCTGGCACTTCCACTCCAACAGCTCTCCCCAATGCCTCACCACCTTCTCTCCTCTTCACGTGCCCAAACCACCTCAATCGCCTTACTCCCACCTGGCATTTCCACTCCAACAGCTCTCCCCAATGCCTCACCACCTTCTCTCCTCTTCACGTGCCCAAACCACCTCCATCGCCTTACTCTCACCTGGCACTTCCACTCCAACAGCTCTCCCCAATGCCTCACCACCTTCTCTCCTCTTCACGTGCCCAAACCACCTCAATCGCCTTACTCTCACCTGGCACTTCCACTCCAACAGCTCTCCCCAATGCCTCACCACCTTCTCTCCTCTTCACGTGCCCAAACCACCTCATCGCCTTACTCCCACCTGGCATTTCCACTCCAACAGCTCTCCCCAATGCCTCACCACCTTCTCTCCTCTTCACGTGCCCAAACCACCTCCATCGCCTTACTCTCACCTGGCACTTCCACTCCAACAGCTCTCCCCAATGCCTCACCACCTTCTCTCCTCTTCACGTGCCCAAACCACCTCAATCTCCTTACTCTCACCTGGCACTTCCACTCCAACAGCTCTCCCCAATGCCTCACCACCTTCTCTCCTCTTCACGTGCCCAAACCACCTCCATCGCCTTACTCTCACCTGGCACTTCCACTCCAACAGCTCTCCCCAATGCCTCACCACCTTCTCTCCTCTTCACGTGCCCAAACCACCTCCATCGCCTTACTCTCACCTGGCACTTCCACTCCAACAGCTCTCCCCAATGCCTCACCACCTTCTCTCCTCTTCACGTGCCCAAACCACCTCCATCGCCTTACTCTCACCTGGCACTTCCACTCCAACAGCTCTCCCCAATGCCTCACCACCTTCTCTCCTCTTCACGTGCCCAAACCACCTCAATCGCCTTACTCCCACCTGGCATTTCCACTCCAACAGCTCTCCCCAATGCCTCACCACCTTCTCTCCTCTTCACGTGCCCAAACCACCTCCATCGCCTTACTCTCACCTGGCACTTCCACTCCAACAGCTCTCCCAATGCTCACCACCTTCTCTCTCTTCACGTGCCCAAACCACCTCAATCTCCTTACTCTCACCTGGTACTTCACTCCAAAAGCTCTCCCCAATGCCTCACCACCTTCTTCTCTTCACGTGCCCAAACCACCTCCATCGCCTTACTCTCACTGGCACTTCCACTCCAACAGCTCTCCCAATGCCTCCACCACCTTCTCTCCTCTTCACGTCCCAAACCAACCTCCATCGCCTTACTCTCACCTGGCACTTCCACTCCAACAGCTCTCCCCAATGCCTCACCACCTTCTCTCCTCTTCACGTGCCCAAACCACCTCCATCGCCTTACTCTCAACACTGTACTCAGCTCCTTCAATCCACATTTTCTTGCCATCTCTTCACTGGACACTTCATCTCTCCATGTGATCTCAGTCATATATCTCAACATTCTCCCATCACAACACACCAACACATCCTCCAACATCTTTATCAAAAATCTCATCCACTTCAAAGTAATGCATACTGTAATCTTTCCATTTTACCAAGTCACTTGTAGAAATTATCCACCACCTACCCTCTCAATTAGAGAGAACTGCAACTCCGAAATGCCAGTGGTCGCTGGCAGTTTTAACTCACAATTTGGTGAAAAGTTGGTCAACTTGAAAGAAAAATATGGGCTTATTCCACTGCACTTAAAACACACAAGTATAATATTAAGAACGATTTTCTGCTACATGTATATTGTATAGAAGCCTGATTCTGTAAAACATTGTATAGAACCAAATAACCAAGCAGGTTATAGTTGAGGAGGCGAGGTAAATGCTACTCTATGAATATATAGTCAATAACGAATGTTAGAAGTTATCTATACCTAGGCAGTCATATTTCCTGCTATTATTGGTATCAATCAGATAGAAAGCCTGGAAGTGCAATGAGTCGACGCGTGAAGTGGCAATGTTTGATTCAATCTCCCGCCACAATCTCCCGCCCACCACTCCCGCCGCGGCGTGTTCGCCTCCACAATTATACCTACATTGTCGCAGCAACAAGCCGATTTCGGCATTCTTTATTCTTCGTTTTTCCAAGCATTGCTTATTGTATTTGACAAGCGTTTGCCAGACGCAGCAGTACTGTCTTAGAAAACAGTGTGAACATCGCCCAAATTTTACATGCCACAATATACATGTAAAAAATATATTAAGCTTTGCTACTCGAGGCGAGTAATTTGCATTAAATTGCTATTATAGAACGTTCCATTGTAATGCATGTCATCCATATAATTAGTAGAACAACAGAAGAACTATATTTTTTGGTATTCAGATGCGGTGCATCAATGTTTATCGCGAAATTAATTTATGAAAAATATTAGTCGCGGAGCCAAAACACAGTAGACCAACCTTTGAGTTAAAACTGCCAGCGACCACCACTGGCATTTCTCCAGTTTCAGATCATTGGAATTAGTAGAGCGGTAGTTTTGTTCTCCCCCCTTGTGAGGGAGGGAGTGTTCGCTCACCATAGGAGGAGAGTAGGAATGTATATATATGTAATTATGATGGTAATGGGTTGAAATGAAAGTGACTAAAGTGACTTGATACATTGGAAAGACTATAACAATCCATCGTTCCTCCATCCAGGTCGTTCACCGGGACCTCAAGCCCTCAAACATCATGTACGCAGACGTCTCCGGCAGTCCAGAGTCCCTCAGGATATGTGACTTTGGGTTTGCCAAGCAGCTGCGCGCCGAGAACGGGCTGCTGATGACTCCCTGCTACACC
>JACEEZ010011869.1:55000-67500 GCA_016584305.1 Chionoecetes opilio
AGGACTGATGAAAAGCATCCCAGAACGTTATAGGGCACCAGAAGGAACGAACCGTCATAGAGCCTACCCCCCTGTCCCCCCGACCCGCCAGCCAAACCCACCCACCACCCATGCCCACCTCCCTCCCCCCATTCCCCAATACCCTTTCGCGGTAGAGCTGTTTGATTGAATATGAAAGAAATTAGCACCCAGAATTTTTTCTTTTGGGCATTTTGTCAAAGGCAAAAAAAAAGGTATTTTCCTACCGGGGTAAAACTATCAATACCCTAGAAATGTCCGAAAAAAAAATGCATTTCCTTTGATTTTGGGTTTCCCTTTGAAATTTCCTTTTCAGGCCAAATTTTCCCTTTTAAAATAAAGACATTTCCCTTTGGGAGTGGAACCCGGTTCACGTAACGTCAGGGGGTGCCAGGTGTGGGGCGGATTTTTGGCCAAATTAATGATACAAAAAAATTTTAATTTTTTTATTTTATGATACAATGATTTAAAAACTCATTTAAAATATTTTAAAAACGTTGAAAAACTGAAAACCAATTATTTTTTAAATACATTTCTAAAAACACAAATGTATTTTTAAAAGGATTTAAATACAAAAATTTAAAAACTGCCCAGCTCTGACTATACTTTTTTTTTATTTAAATATACCTACTACTACTACTACTACACTACTTTCCCACTACCTTTTTTACTGCTACTAAAGGGTTTACTATACTACTATAAATACTAAATCTACTTAATACTTTCACTACTACACTAATACTCCCACTAAACCCTTTCTTACTACTACAACTACTCTAATTTTCTACTTTTTAAATACTACTTTCTACTATACACCTACTACACTTAATTACTACGACTATACTACTTACACTACTATACTCAAATACTACTACTCTACTTCTACTCCCTACTAATTTCTTTTCTATACTTGGGGTGCTCTGCCCGTGCTGCTGCCTGCCTACTACTACTATTTCCCACTACTATACTACTACTTTCTAAACTTACTACTACGATACTACTACTACTCTTGCTGCCTCGCTGTACTAAATACTTTCTACTACTTTCTACTGCTACTACTATACTACTACTACACTACTACCTATACTTTTTACCCCTACTATTACCAAAACCTAATTACTATACTCCCAATTTCTACTACTACTACTACGCTACGCTATACTATACTGCTACTGCTAAATACACTTTTAAAACTACTTTTCTTTCTACTGGCCCACAAATACTACTTTTACTACTATGCTACTACTTTCTACACTCCCACTTTCTACTACACTATACTATACTATATTTCTACTATAATATTTTCCACTATACTACTACTATTTTACTATATGCTACTACTATACTAATATAATACTTTTGCTACTACTATACTCTATACTATACTACTACTACTGGGGTATTTCTATACTACATTTCTACTACTACTACACTGCTGCCCGGCTCTACTACTACTAACTACACTAATAAAACCCACTACTACTCTACTACTGCTGCTACACTACTACTACTACCCACTAAAATTTTTCTTTTTTTGCCCACTACACTACTACAAACTACTAAACATTTCCACAAATTTCCATTTTATTACCACTACTACTACTACTCTACTACTACACTGTACACTAAAACTACTACTACTACAAAACTAACTACTACTATACTACTACTACTACTACTACTACTACTACTGTAATACTATTACCACTACTAAATATTACCACTACACTACTGCTAATACTACTACTACTACTACTAAAACACTATATTTCTATACACACTATTTTCCACTACCACTACTACTACCATACT
The DNA here is from genome assembly GCA_016584305.1 of Chionoecetes opilio. Taxonomy (NCBI): domain Eukaryota; kingdom Metazoa; phylum Arthropoda; class Malacostraca; order Decapoda; family Majidae; genus Chionoecetes; species Chionoecetes opilio. The sequence continues at coordinate 56,831 of JACEEZ010011869.1, forward strand.
ACTCTACACTGTATATTACTACTATTACTACATACTACTACGTACACTATACTATTACTACTATTTCTACTACACTACTAATAAATACTTTCACTACTACTATACTACTACTATTTTTTACCCTTTCTAGCAATAATACTACTACTACACTATACTACTACTACTACTTTTTTCCAAATACACTACTACTCACTACTACACCACCATAAATAAATTTCTATACTATTACTACTTTCTATTACTACAAATTTCCCCTATACTATACTATACTACTCCCCAAATACTACTACCCACAAACTACTATTTCTACTTACTAATTTCACTACTACTTTCACTACTAACTACTACTACCACTAATGAGAATAATAAAAATTTTGATAATGAAAAACATGAAAAGAAACTAATAAATTTCTTTTAAAGATAAAAAAAAATTTTTAATGATGAAAGGCGTAAGGGCTCGTATTATTTGATGAAGACCTCGGTGGTGGTAAGGGGGACATTGTACCTGAGGAGGAAAGGTGAGGAAGAGGAGGAGGGAGGGAAGGAAGGAGGGAGGGAAGGAGAGAAGGGGAGGGAGGGAGAGAAGGGGAGGGAGGGAGAGAAGGGGAGGGAGGGAGAGAAGGGGAGGGAGGGAGAGAAGGGGAGGGAGGGAGAGAAGGGGGGAGGGAGGGATGGAAGGAGAGAAGGAAGGGGGAGGGAAGGAGAGAGAGAGAGAGAGAGAGAGAGAGAGAGAGAGAGAGAGAGAGAGAGAGAGAGAGAGAGAGAGAGAGAGAGAGAGAGAGAGAGAGAGGAGAGAGAGAGAGAGAGAGAGAGAAAGGAGGGGGAGAGAGAAAGGTGATCACAGGATGTAATTAAAACTGTTCCTTACTTTTTTTCCCTCTAAATTTTTTGTCTTGTGTTAAAAAATGTTAGATTATTTATTTCTTGCACTTTTTTTTCTTTTTTTTTCTTAGTTTGTCTTTGTTTCCTTTTTTTCCTTATTTTTTTCAATGTGTTTTTACTACTTTTTTTTTTATTTATTTTTTTAAAACTTTTGTTCTTTTTCTTAGTTTTGTAAGTGACTTTTGGTAAGTCATTTTTAGGTGACAAAAAACGGTAACTCTGCTTTGTAGGGGTTTATTAAACTTGGGAAAAAAGGAAAACACAGGTGATTTGGGGTGTAAGGTGACTCGCGGACTGGTGATTGCCCCCTGCCGTGGATTTGGATGACTTTTTACTTAAAGGGTTGGGTTGCTGGTACGGAGGTCTGTTTCAAGTGTCTTGTTCTAAAAGAGACACCTTTAAAAAGAGCCAAATACTCAGACCTGACCCTGATGATCTGCGACCGACCCTGATGATCTGCGACCTAAACCCCTTTGGGATCTACGACCTCCCTGATGATCTACGCCCCTGACACCTATGATCTGACGACCTGACACCGATGATCTACGACCTGAAACCTAGAACTTTGGCGAGCTGAGGTCGAGTTTAAAGGATTATGGTTTTGCCTGGGAGTGGTTTAGGGTATTGCCTAGGGATTGGGATTGCCAGGTGTTCCGGGCCCCCAACATCAAGTATCAAAAACCAGAACACAAAATACGGTTAAACACATATCGAACCCAAATAATATAATACTAAAACTACTATCTGGGTGACGCAAACCCGAGATGTCCCCCTCCGTAAAAGGAAAAATCATGAAACTGAAAAAAGGGAATGGGAACATAGAAATGGCACAAAACATGACTATCTTATTATTAAAATAAAAAAATAAAGAAACACAGAAAGATCGTACTCGAAAATAATGGGGAAAACTAAATCGGGGAAGGGGGCCCGGGCAGGGTACAAATATATACTTTAAAAACAAAACTAATCTAAACGACATAAGATACAAAAAAAATATTGAGACTACACCCTATGTAAAAAATTACATCATAAGGTACTGGAAAAGAAGAAAAAAAAGGATTCCCCTTCTCCTCTACGGGGAAAAAACTGGTAGGGATTGGGGAGCTGGTAAGGGTATAAAAGTGCTGGTTGAGCTGTGTTTGGGGGGTGAATTCAGCAAAACGGGTTGGGGTCCTACAGTTAAGGCCTGGGAAACTTTTTAAGAGAATCAAGGTGGGAAATTTTTCCTAGTGCCGTCGTTAAGTGAAGCAACTAAACCCTTTTTCCCATGTTCCTGGCTATGACCGGAGGGGCCGCAAATTAGGGTCAAATTTTGGGGAGTGTTTGATTGCACAAGGGAATCCCAAATGTCCCCTACGCAAGTGAAAATGGGGAAAGCTGATTTATTGTGATATGGACATATCGTTTTAGAAGAGAAATGTTGTTGATCGTTGGGTATTTTTGGGAAAAGTGTGAACCTTATCTTGAAAAAGTCTCATAGTTGAAATTAGGCTTAAAGGGTTTTGGAAAAAAGATCAAAAGGAAGACTTTTTGTCCTGGCAAACAGAATGAATGTGGTGTCTCAAGACGACTTTTTTTATGGTGGTTTGAGAGAACCCACCTGGAGCATGGTGCCCCAAAGGGGTGTCGTGTCAGGAAAAATGGACGTAAGTGTTGGGGATTTTACGGTTGCAAACGTCTACCAACCGTTACACGGGGGGCGGTAAAAAGAACATTACACTTCCTATTTAAAACTTTTGGGCACAAAAAATAAAGAATTTGATTAAAAAACCATGCCTTATCAAAACAAAAACCTTTGGGGAGTGGGGAAAGGACAAATGCATGATCAAGTATGCACGTCCCTTTTTTTGTGCGATTTGTTAGGCAGGGGAGCAATAATGAAGAACTGAAAATGATCACCAGCCACCATTAAATATTGTTTGCCGTTCGTAAGGGGGATTTCAAAAAATCAACCAAGAACTTCCCTGGTGCTGAAGGCACGGGGAAAAATGGGGATGGAACATGGCATGTATATCCCTTTTATTTCTTGCACACCTATGACTACTTAATGTAGTCATTGTTCCTTTCTCGGGGTGAGCCAGAAAAATTTAAGTCTAGCTTGTGAAAGTGTTTTTTTTCCTTTGCCAGGATTGAAGCTTTGGGTGTGTCATAATTATTTTAAAGGGACAGACTGGACGATTTTGGGGAAAATGACAATTTGGTGGAAAAGGAACGGTTCACGCTTGCCTGTAATGTTTTGTTTTGTACAGCCTGTTCCTGAAGGAGGTATGTGAAGGAAAAGGAACCTTAGAATGTCAGAGTCATCACCTGATTAAAGGGAATGATACCTTTGCCCATGGGGGGGTCATTGCGTTGAGCAGTGTAGGGGGTCATCGTAAAAAGCGTGTAAAAATGTGGATTTTTCGTGGTGACGGACATGTAACCCCAAGTTGCGAGAAAGACATCAGCTGCAACTTAGCTTTCTTGATGTACCAACTCGGGGCATAAAATTTTAAATTGTAATAACCTCGAGCCATGCGTCCTGACGGGTCCTTGGCCTAAAGAGGTGAATTTGGTTTATTCCGTAAGGCCCTTGATAGGATACCCATGAATGAGGAAACGAAACTTTTTTAAAGGCCAAATGACGCAATGCTTCGACTCTTACTGCGTAGTTCTTCTCTGCCTTTGTTAAGTAGACGAGGGCTACGGAGGGGGGCGTTGTTTCCCACTGGTCTTGCACGAGTACAGCCCAAACCCATGTAGCTCGTCAGTGTTGAGAATGAAAGGTTTAGTGTGTCAGGGTAGAAAGAACAGGCGCAGAATGAGAGCGTGCTTAAAGCACAAAAGCTTTTTCCCTGACTGTCGACCATTGAAGGCACTCTTTTTTTAAAGATGAAGTGGTGGAAAACCCATGGGGGGAAAAATCCTTTGTAAATCTGCGGTAATAGGAGCTAAGTCCTATGAACAAAAGGCTTGACTACATTGCTGGAGAGATAATTGTTTACGCGCTGATTTTGTCATTTGACGTTTGAATACCGTCAGCGTTAATAAATGGCCAAAAAAGGTATTTTTTTTTTGCGTAGGAACCGCTTTGGAGATTTAATTTAAAAGCCTGCGTCCTGAAGACAGTAAAAAACTTTTCTGAGTTTCTGGAGATTTTTCTGGGACTGATTTAGAAAAACGAAAAGTCGTAAAGGTATGAAAAAGTGTATTACCCATTAAACCCCAGTAAATATGGAATTGACAAGGTTTGGAACGTCGGGGGTACCCAAAAGACCCATAGGCATACGACAGTACTGGTAATTCCTGGGGGTTGAAAAAAAAGAGGTTTCACGCTTTCTGCGTCTTTCGACTTCCCAGAACCCGGGAGCACATATCCGGGTTTGGAAAAAAAGTGTTATACCCCTAATTTCGCAAATATCCCGGGGACTGGCATGGGATCCCGAGAAGAACATCTTTTTTAAAGAGCTCTAAAATCGACTACAGGTGCCTTCGCCTAGCTTTTTTAACCCCGGAACATTGGGTTTATTGAAGGGACTCCCCCCCTCTTAAATGTTTCCATCGTTACGTTTCGGAGCCTGCGATCGACAATGGCATTCTTACTGGGGGCCATGCGATACGCGGGTATGTGGCAGGTTGGGCGTTTTTTTAAAAGTTTAAATCTTATGAGTGACGATGTTGGTTTTACCTAGTGTCTCCCCGGGAGAGCCCACAATACTCCTAAGCGGTCAAAAATTTTGAAAAAGCTCATCCGTGAATCGGAGGGTCTGTGGTTTGCCATGAGCTTGAAGGCAAAAAATTTTGAAGGCCCCTGAACTAAAGGGATTTAAACTGAACCGTGACTCTTGGGGACATTCGGTGACCAAACGTCAGCGGGGTAGACAAAAATGTACAAGACGGCACCACAAGTGGAGTGCGGGAACTGTGGTGACTTAAAACCAAAAAAAAAGGTTTGATCTGCCAGATTTTTGAGTCTGCACAGCGCTGCGGGAAACGCTAGACAGAAGAGTTACGTCCGGGAGAACATGGCACGACTTTCGAAACCCCTTTTCCCGAACGCTACCGGGTGCGGTGTGTGGTGAGCTCAACTTTGGACGAGATAAGCGTGCATGCTTAGTTTTTGGTCTTCAAAACCTTGTAAAGTAGACTTCGGGGGATGGAGTGGTGTTATTAACGTAGAAGGGCTGTGGCTACCCGCAAAAGTCTTACGTTTTCGTTGTAAACGAAAAAGGCACCAGCGGAACGACGCATGGTCTGGATGGTGAATGTTGGTTGGGCATTGCAAGGGGAAAACTGGGAAATGGGACCTTGTATCCGGATTTGTCAGTAGGGTGCATTGGAATAAAGAGCTTTGAAGACACGGAGAGGGGCATGCAGGGGAGGAGAAAATGATTGAACAGAGTCAGGGAAAAGCTTAGATTGTTTTTTAAAACCTCTGGGAAAAAACGTTCACGCCAATAATTCCTGTCGTGGTATAGGTCTATTGTTGTTGGGTTAGACAGACGGCCCAAAGAAGCGTCGCTGGAAGGTTTGCCGTCGCTATATATAAATCAGGCTGCCGGGGGCAAGTCAGGACATAGGGAGGTTTAAAAATAACTTTTTCCTAGAGAGTGAGTCGGTGCCCTCGATTCCACAAAGTTTCGGTCAGAAGGGTTTTAAAAAATTAATTTACGATGACGCACAGATCTATGTTTTCAAAACACTCTTTAGTCTGATTTTACTGAAGAACCTTTTTCAAAAAACAAGGTGAAGTAGTGCTGGGTTTACTTTACTTGTAAATCATTGGGTCCTCCCAAGTGATTAGAAAAGGTAACAAAGGGATGAAGGGTTTATCTTGTGATCTGGTTCGTGTTGCTTTGGAGAGTGCACTCTGTGGGATCATTGGGTTATCTGTTGTAATGGCGAGGAATTTGGGGGCCTTCACACCCCAAGGTGTCGGGTTTTTCTGTAAAATCAGGACGTTTGTTCCACCGCATTCAGAAGTGCGTCCACATTGACCACGGTGATCACAAAGCGTGGAACATACTGCCGTTTGGAATGACTTGTCCCTATGAAGCAACGCTCGATAGTTGTCCATTGTTTTTTGCGTAATAGCAATACGAGGGAGGGGAGTGATTAGCACGGGACTGTCGTGAAAGTGAAGAGACGTTGTCTTTCGATTTTTTAGGTGAACGGTGTTTTTAGTTGAAAGGAGGCGAAAGTCTTCGGGTTGGTGGGGTTGGGGTTGGTGTTGTTAATACGCGCAGACATGAAGAATTGCATTGTTTGAAAACCCTTTTGACGAAGATCCCAAAATTGGAAGTAAATGCGTTAAGGTGTCTTTGGGCAAAGTGAAAGTGTTTATCAGACGCCTGTTTTTCTGTGGAAGGGTTATAGGGAAAATGAAGTGTATATCCAAAAAGGTTACCGACAGCTTTAACTCATTTTCCACTTCGTCAACCCTTCCCAAAATTCTGCTTCTTATTAATCTAAATTGACGTTAGAGTTGTTGTTTCCGACATAATGGGATGGGTTTCTTGCCTTTTGTGATGTCCCGCAAATCTAAGGTGGGGCAAGGATACCGGTTTCTGACTGCCACTGAAATATTTATTGAATGTGGGCCCTTAAATTTGTCATATGTCTTAATTGTGGAAAAAAATCACTCTTGGGTATTGTCCGCAAGGCAGTTAGACAATCACCTCGGGACTTTATTGACTTTTGATTGTTCTTCAGTGATGTTACGACCCAACTCATGTCAAAACTTTGAGTAATAGTGTACAGGAATATTTTGCCTGTGAATTTGGGGAAGGGAGGGAACCTCGTGACCGAGTGACTGAGTTGGGCGCTGGTGGTGGGATGATGCAGGGGAAATTTTTAAAAAGAAAGGAAAAAATATCCGAGTACACGTTATGGGAATAAAGATAAAATAAAAATAATGTAATTCCTAGATAAAGTACGTAGATATGGGGAAAACACGCGGAGAACTGAAAAAAGTGAATAAACAGTAGTTGGAGAGTGTTTTGTTATCACTTTTGGGAACCAAAGCATATGTGAGGTGGGGTGTCATGTAAACTTTTAACAAAAAAAAAAAAGCAAAAGGGCTAATAAAGCCGTTAGCTTTACAAAGTACAAATACCGTAACTCAGTGGAAAAACCCTAAAGTCCAAAAGGGGGGAGTATCAACAAAAGGACAGACCTTGGCGGGACCTGTAACAGTCCACAGCGTTGCGGGTTTTACAGTCAGGATACCTAGGGAGGGCAATTTTTTATCGCACACAAACCAAAGAAAAAAAAAAAATAACAAGGGGGAAACACAAAGAGATGGCACTAAAAAAAAATTGAAACCAAAAATGAAAGTAGACACAACTATAGGGGAATTGGAGCAATGGGAAAAAAAAATAAGAATGGTCTTAACGAATGTTTGAAGACTTGGTGGAGGATGCTGTGGAAGGGATGTGGAGGAGATAACGAAGCGGCGCGGCGTGGAAAAACAAGACAGGGGGACTGCAGCGTGGAGCGTCACGTGGTGTGGAGGTGGAAAGGCAGGCTTGGGGCGTCCGTGGATTGGGGGTGGGCGGCAGGGGTGGGCGTCACGTGGTGTGGGGGTGGACGGCGGCGTGGAGCGTCACGTGGATTTGGTGGGGGGACGGCAGGCATGGAGCGTCACTGGATGTGGGGGGACGGCAGGCGTGGAGCGTCACGTGGATGTGGTGGGGGGACGGCAGGCGTGGAGCGTCACGTGGGTGTGGGGGTGGAGGGCAGGGGTGGAGCGTCACGTTTGGGTGTGGGGGTGGACGGCAGGCATGGACGTCACGTGGATGTGGTAGTGGGCGGGGAGGCGTGGACGTCACGTGGATGTGGGGGGGACGGGCAGGCGTGGGCGTCACTGGATGTGGTGGTTGAAAGGGAGGCATGGAGCGTCACGTGGGTGTGGGTTGGGACGGGGAGGGGTGGAGCGTCACTGGATGAGGGGCAGGCGTGGAGCTCACGTGGATGTGGTGGTGGACGCAGGCGGGGGCGTCCGTGGGTGTGGTATGGGGCGGCAGGCGTGGGAGCGTCAGTGGTGTGGTGGTGGACGGCGGCTGGAGCGTCACGTGGATTGGAGGTGGGGGGCAGGGGTTGGAAGGTTTACGTGGATGTGGGGGTGGACGGCAGCGTTTCCACGTGGGGAAAGTGGGTCCAGGCGGCGTAGGTGGGCATGTTGCGGCGTGGCTTGGGAATCAAAATTGATTAACCTGTTAAACCCTATCCCACTTCTGTACCATGTGTAAAGTGACTTTTGGTAAGGTCACTTTTAGGGTGATCAAAAAAGGTAACTCTGCTTTGATATGGTTTATTAACTTGGGGAAAAAGGTAAAACAGGTAAGGTTGGTGTAAGGGGACCGCGGGCTGGGAGTTGCTCCCCGCCGTGGATTTGGATGACTTGTGCTTGAAGGCTTGTGAGTTGCTGGGACGGAGGGCTTGTTCAAATGTCTTTTTTTCTACAAGAACTTCCTTTATAAAAACCAAATACTCAAGACCTGACACCGAATCTGACACCTGACACCTATGATCTGACGACCTGAAAACCTGAGAAAATTTGGCGAGGGTGGGTCGGTTTAAAAATTTGTGGGGGATTGCCCCAGGGAGTGGTTAGCGTATTGCCTAGGGGTGGATTAGCCAGGTGGTTTTAGGCCCAAAATCAAGTATACAGAACACAGAACACAGAATACGGTTGAACACATAGTTGAACACCAATAATACTAATACTAATACTACAGTTTGTCTTCGTTAATTTTCTATTTTTTTCCCTTATTATTTTTTTTGATTCCCATATCTGTTCTTACTATATATTTTTTTACTTTTTCCATATATTTTTTTTTCACATTTCTTATAATATTTTCTGTCGTGCATTTTCTTTATATATCAATTTTTTTCCCTTGTTCATCATTCCTTAATTTTCTTCCTCTTTATATTTTCTCGTTTTTTTCCTTCTGCCTTCCTTCTTCCTTCATCTTTCCTAACAATAATATTTTTGCCATGTCTCTTCCGTCTTCCATTATCTTTATTTCTTTCTCTTCTTTCTCTTCTTTCCTCTTCCTCTTCCTCTATCCTTGATTTTATATTTGTGGCATTCCTCTTTCCCCTCTCTTTATTCTCATTTGCGTCTTCCTTTCCTTCCTTCTTCTTCTAATTCTTCCTCATTATTCTCATCCTTAATGTCAATACTTCACCTTGTTATTCCTCTCCTCCTCCTCTCCTCCTTCTCTCCTCCTCCTCCTCTCCTCCTCCTCCTCCTCCTCCTCCTCCTCCTCTCCTCCTCCTCCTCCTCCTCTCCTCCTCCTCTTCCTCCTCCTCTTCTTCCCTTATTCCTTCCTTCTCTTTAACCTTCATATTTCTTATTCTTCCTCATTAACTTTTAATTTCTTCCTCTTCCTTATTTTGATCCAATTTCTTCTTACCACTCATTATTTATGGTTTATTCTCATTATTATCCATTCTCTATTGTCTCTCTTTATTATTCCTCTTATTCGCTTCTTTTTTTCCCCTCTTCCCATATTTATTTTTATTTATTTTTTATTTTTACGATGGGCAGTTTTTTTTTTGTCGCAGTTTTATTTCATGTCATTTTTTTGGACGAGTTTACCTATTTCGAGAGAGAGAGAGAGAGAGAGAGAGAGAGAGAGAGATGGTCTACTACAGCTCTCTCTCCTCTCTCTCTCTCTCTCTCTCTCTCTCTCTCTCTCTCTCTCTCTCTCTCTCTCTCTCTCTCTCTCTCTCTCTCTCTCTCTCTCTTTCTCTCTCTCTCTCTCTCTTTCTCTGATTTTACTCCTAACTTAACACCTAACTAGAGTAAAAAAGAGAGAGAGAGAAAGAGAGAGGTGGGTCTACTCCATCTCTCTCTCTCTCTCTCTCTCTCTCTCTCTCTCTCTCTCTCTCCTCTCTCTCTCTCTCCTCTCTCTCTCTCTCTCCTCTCTCTCTCTCTCTCTTTCTCTTTCTCTGATTTTACTCCTAACTTAACTCCTAACTAGAGTAAAAAAGAGAGAGAGAGAAAGAGAGAGGTGGGTCTACTCCATCTCTCTTCTCTCTCTCTCTCTCTCTCTCTCTCTCTCTCTCTCTCTCTCTCTCTCTCTCCTCTCTCTCTCTCTCTCTCTCTCTCTCTCTCTCTCTCTCTAATTCACACACCAATATAATTAAGGATAAATCTCAGGTAATCCCCCCAGGTAACCCCCCAGTGTTACCCCTCCTGACCTACCCCGGGGCTGAACGTGCCTTGTGACCTCAGGGGCGTCACCTCATAACACACACACTTACTTTTCCCCTTACTTTTTTTTTTTTTTTTTTTTTTTTTTTTTTTTACCTCACAAAAGACTGACCAAGGGCAAAAAAAAAGAGGTCGCTAAAAGCCCTCTTACTTACTTCTACTTTTTTTCCTTACTTTTCCCCTTTTTTTCTTTTAGTATAGGATTTATTTCACTCCCCTCCCACTTTCTTTTCCTTTTTTCCTTCCTTTTCCCCTTTTTTCCTTTTCCCCTTTTTTCCTTACTTTTCCCCTTTTTTCCTTAATTTTCCCCTTTTTTCCTTACTGTTCCCCTTTTTTTCCTTAATTTTCCCCTTTTTTCCCTTACTTTTCCCCTTTTTTCCTTAATTTTCCCCTTTTTTTTCCCCCCTTACTTTTCCCTTTTTTTCCTTAATTTCCCCCTTTTTTCCTTACTTTTACCCTTCTTTTATTTTAGAATGGAATTTTTACACTCGCCACCTACTTTTCACCTTTTTTCCTTACTTTTCCCCTTTTTTCCTTACTTTTCAGCTTTTTTCCTTACTTTTCCCCTTTTTTCCTTACTTTTCAG
>JACEEZ010011869.1:77500-80000 GCA_016584305.1 Chionoecetes opilio
AAACAACCAATCCTACTGAAAGCCACAAGAAGGTCAGCAATTGTCTTATAACCAGCTCGGTGTGTGCCACGTCTGGACTCAGCTGGACAGTGAAGCACCTCCGATGTTTCTTCCTGGCACAGAATACACTTGCTCCAGTCTGTTGGTAGACAATGTGTTGATGTACCAGGCTGTACAGGGTCACCACCTTCTAGATGTTCTCCATCGTTACACTGTTACACACCGGAAAGCCAAAACAACGATATGTTTCACCAATCTCTCTTATAACGCCCCTACTAAAATTACACAGATAGTGCTTTATAAGAACATAAGAACATAAGAAAATAAGGAAGCTACAAGAGGCCGCGAGACCTACACGTGGTAGTTCCTAATACTTAACACTACCTACATCCACCTTTCATCCCCATCCATGAAATTATCTAGCCTCCTTTTAACCCCTTGATAATGAATTTAATTTAAATGGATAATTTAACCCCTATGATAATCGAATAAGGATATAGGGCATTATCAACCATACTAGACTTATATAAACTATTGATAAGATGTACATAATACCAATAAATCAGTTCTCCTATCACTACAATGGAGCCTAGCTAACATTTCAGAGGGACTATAACAGCGGATGGCGGCCATCTTGGAAAATGGCCACCAATTACGTCACAGGGCAAATTGCCGATGGCCCTATAGCCAAATATCTTCCCCTAGGCATGCCCTGACTGTGTACCAAGTTTCATGCTTCTATCATCAAAGTCACAATTCAGCCAAATAAGTCACAATTTTTTTTTTTTTTTTTTTTTTTTTTTTTTTTTTTTTTTTTAGAACATATTTGTGCCTATAGCGCCTTTAGGCAGTGGTGACTCAGGGCTCGAATGATAGGCTCTGGAGGTTCACTTGAGGGCTGTGATGATGGTTGGTCCTCGCCCGTGGTGGCGCAGGCAGGATTCTTATAGTGACGCCTGTGATTAGAGGCTCATGCCGCCCCCCTGTGTCCTCCGATGCACTCGCAATCGAAGGTAGAGTTAATGGGCAGGGCATGTGGGTGTTCTTAGGCCACTCGACGGTGCAGAAAGATTTTGGGTTTCTTCGGGGATCGAACTCTGGTCACCGAGAACGCCAGTCGGAGACGCTAACCACTCCGCTACCGCCTCCCCATCGTAGTACCCGCTGTACTACAAGTCCTATTCCTTGTCAACGTCCTAGTCAAATCTTCCTATGTATTGATTTTACCTCTACAACCTTTTCCTCTTTTATTTGATCACTTTATTCACTTTAGAATAGTTTGAAGGTCATTGAAAAGATCATTTAAAAAAACAACAACAGTGTTCCTCTCTTTATCAACACAAAAACAATCTATTTTCCTCTTCAACCTTTCTTTTATCTTCTTATTTTAGTGATTTTTCCTCTACAACTCTTTCGTCTCCTATGTGTTCATTATAAAAAATTTGGTAGTCATTTAAAAGCCTTTGCAAACACACTTTCACTTTCCCTCCCTTAAAACAACAACACGACTATTTTACTTATTTTCCTCCTCATTTCTTTCCTCTCATATTACATAGTTCATTATAAGAACAGTTTGTAGGTCATTTAAAAAACTTTCCAAACACCTTCTTTCAAACAAACACACACTCCCTTTCCCTGCCCTTAACACAACAACACTACAGTACAACACAACACAAACACACACAGGTTTGAGGAAGGTTATTGAAAAAGTCATTAAAAAAATTGTGTCTTTTTATCAACACAAAAACAAATCTATTTTCCTCAACACTTTTTTTATCTTCCTATTTTATTGATTTTCCTATACCACCCTTTCCTCTCCTATTTGTTCATTATAAAAAAAGTTTGAAAAAGATAATTGAAGACTTTCCAAATACCCTTCTTTCAAACAACTTTCCCTCCCTTTAAACAACAACAACAACACTACAACACAACACAATACAACACCACACCACACCACACCACACCACACCACACCACACCACACCACACCACACCACACCACACCACACCACAACACACCACACCACAACAACACCACACCACACCACACCACAACACACCACAACACAACACCACCACACCAACCACACCACAACACAACACCACCACACCAACCACACCACACCACACCACACCACACCACACCACACCACACCAAACCACACCACACCACACCACACCACACCACAACACAACACTTCATTTGCCTTGAGAGTTTATGCACCAACTTGTTTCCCACCAACGCTTTAAGGGCGCCATCTCCCCTCCCGCACCCCCGCCCGCCCATCGCCTTTGCCAGTCCTTGTTAACACGGATGTAAGTTCATTGGCTCGCTTCCTTCGCTAATGGACTCGCCTGCTATTGGTGGAAAGGTTAGAGTGACGTCACGTGAGGCCCTTGACAGAGGTTAATTAATCCTGTGTGTGTGTGTGTGTGTGTGTGTGTGTGTGTGTGTGTGTGTGTGTGTGTGTGTGTGTGTGTGTGTGTGTGTGTGTGTGTG
>JACEEZ010011869.1:90000-100000 GCA_016584305.1 Chionoecetes opilio
TTCCTTCCTTCCTTCCTTCCTAACCTAAACCTTGACTTACTAGACTTTTAGTTAGACTCAGGTTTTTAGGATATTTAACAAAGAGTTTCTAAGAGATAAAAGACATTAGTGTATAGGATTTAGGACACTTGAAAGGTTTATGGATAGGAGGATTTAGGACACTTACGGGATTTATGATAGGATTTAGGACACTTAAAGCCATAGGATAGGAAGATTTGAGACATTTAAGGGATTTGTATTAGGATTTAGGACACTTTAGGGGTTTAGGACACTTAAAGCCATAGGATAGGAAGATTTGGGACATTTAAGGGATTTGTATTAGGATTTAGGACACTTAAAGCCATAGGATAGGAAGATTTAGGACATTTAAGGGATTTATATTAGGATATAGGACACTTAAGGGATTTATGATAGGAATTAGGACACTTAAAGCCATAGGATAGTAAGATTTAGGACATTTAAGGGATTTGTATTACGATTTAGGACACTTAAAGCCATAGGATAGGAAGATTTAGGACATTTAAGGGATTTATATCAGGATTTAGGACACTAGGGATTTAGGATAGGATTTGGAATATAGTTTTTTTTTTTTTTTTAATTGTGAACTTATTGTGATGTTAAGAAATGAATGGAAAGCAAAAAGGGAAGACTATAAAAGGGTAAAATTAATGACTAGAAAGACATTGGGTCACTTTTTCGGACATTTAGAGATAAGGAAACAGGTCAACTCTTCACCAATGGCGTTGAGGACAGGAAAAGCACCGGTATTGCCCCTGACCTTTGACCTAACCTGGGATAATGGTGTATTCAGCCGGTATAGTGTGTCCTGAAAAATATATAACGTGTATTGATAGTGAATGATACACGTACGGAACACTGTTTTTGTTTTTATGATATGCAGTTAAATTGAACGATAAAACAATACTGATGAAAGCGAGACAATTAGAGGTCAAAAAGGAAACTGCGTGTGGGTATTGGTTGTGAATGATACAAGTACGGAACGCGATTTTTATTATTTTTATTTTTTATATGCAGACAAATTGAACGTTAAAACACTACTGATGATTATGATGATGAAAGCGAGACAATTATAGAACAAAGAAAACTCCATGTAGGTATTGGTCGTGAATGATACAAGTACGGAACACGTATATATATTTGTTGTTTTAATATATATGCAGACAAATTGATCGTTAAACTACTGATGTTACGATGATAAAACCGAGACTATTACAAGCTAAAAAGGAAAACGGCCTGTAGGTATCGGTTGTGAATGATACACGTACGGAACAATGGTTGGTTTTTTTTTGTTATGCAGCCAAATTGAACGTTAAAACACTACTGATGATTATGATGATGAAAGCGAGACAATTATAGAACAAAGAAAACTGCATGTAGGTATTGGCTGTGAATTATACAAGTACGGAACGCGATTTATATATTTTTATTGCTTGTTTAATTGTTTAATATGATGATGCAATTGAACTTTAATATCATGACGTAGATTAAGATGATGACTGAAAATAATGATGATGATGATGATGATGATGACGATAATGATGATGATGATGATGATGACGATAATGATGATGATGATGATGACGATGATGATGATGATGATGATGATGATGATGAGTGATGATGATGATGATGATGATGATGATGATGATGATGATGATGATGATGAAAGTGAGATCAATATAGTTTTTTTTATATTAACGAATTGATTTTATTTTGTCTTCATATGATTTATTATAGGTATGTTATGTCTTAATTAATGTTTATGATTTTTTTCTTCTTCTCTTTTTACATCATATTTACACACACACACATTTGATTTTTTTTTTTTTTTTTTTTTTTTTTTTTTTTTTACATACAAAGGACTGGCCAAGGTAAAAAAAAATTATTCTATATGTTATGAAGGTACATTATTTGATTGTGTATCCTTTAATTAGGCCTATGAATCTAGGAAAGTTTTTTTTTATTCTCTAGGAAAGTTAAGTATGGAAGAGTAATTGGGTTTGTTTAAAGGTTTTTTTTCTATTTTTTGTGTAAGGTAAATAAAAAATTGCTAGTTTTTATTTATATATTTTAGGAAGAAACTGAATAGTTGGAATAATTAAGGCATATGTAGGTCTCTCTCTCTCTCTCTCCTCCTCTCTCTCTCTCTCTCTCTCTCCTCTCTCTCTCTCTCTCTCTCTCTCTCCTCTCTCTCTCTCTCTCCTCTCTCTCTCTCTCTCTCTCTTCCTCTCTCTCTCTCTCTCTTCCTTCCTTCTTCCCTCTCTCCTCTCCTTCCTTCTTTCCCTTCCCTTCTCTCCTCTCTCCTCTCTCTTCTCCTTCCCTCTCTCTCTCCTTCCCTTCTCCTTCTCTCTCTTCTCTCTCTCTTCCTCTCTCTCCTCTCTCTCTCTCTCTCTCTCTCTCTCTCTCTCTCTCCTTCCTCTCCTCTCCTCTCTCTCTCTCTCTCGTGGAGGATGAAGAGAGAGAAGGAAGAGGAGGAGGGAGAAGAAATAGTAGATGAAAGAGAAAGAAGGGAGTTTGAAGATAGATATTTGTTAAAGTAGAAAGTTTGTGTGTATTTTTATAGTATTTTTTTTTTTTGCATTTTTATAGGAAGATAGGAAATTGTTGAAGTTCATATTTTTATTTTTATTTTAGGAAGGAACAACCCTGTCGTAGAGCTTAATAACCCTGTCGTAGAGCTTAATAACCCTGTCGTAGAGCTTAATAACCCTGTCGTAGAGCTTAATAACCCTGTCGTAGAGCTTAATAACCCTGTCGTAGAGCTTAATAATCCTGTCGTAGAGCTTAATAACCCTGTCGTAGAGCTTAATAACCCTGTCGTAGAGCTTAATAACCCTGTCGTAGAGCTTAATAACCCTGTCGTAGAGCTTAATAACCCTGTCGTAGAGCTTAATAACCCTGTAGTAGAGCTTAACAACCCTGTAGTAGAGCTTAATAACCCTGTCGTAGAGCTTAATAACCTGTAGTAGAGCTTAATAACCCTGTCGTAGAGCTTAACAACCCTGTCGTAGAGCTTAACAACCCTGTCGTAGAGCTTAATAACCCTGTAGTAGAGCTTAACAACCCTGTAGTAGAGCTTAACAACCCTGTAGTAAAGCTTAACAACCCAGTCGTAGAGCTTAACAACTCTGTAGTATAGCTTAACAACCCTGTAGTAGAGCTTAATAACCCTGTAGTAGAGCTTAATAACCCTGTAGTAGAGCTTAATAACCCTCTTTTAACAACCCGGTAGTAAGCCAGGCGATTAGTTCCCACGGATTACTGCCCGCGTAATATCCACAAATCTACTTTTGTGTGTGTGTGTGTGTGTGTGTGTGTGTGTGTGTGTGTGTATGTGTGTGTGTGTGTGTGTGTGTGTGTGTGTAAAGGTCAGTCTAGTACATAGGTGAAAGGCAGGGATGTGTAAGGTCGTGGAATGATGAGTCTCTCTCTCTCTCTCTCTCTCTCTCTCTCTCTCTCTCTCTCTCTCTCTCTCTCTCTCTCTCTCTCTCTCTCTCTCTCTCTCTCTCTCTCTCTCTCTCTCTCTCTCTCTCTCTCTCTCTCTCTCTCTCTCTCTCTCTCTCTCTCTCTCCTCAATCTCAAACAAGCCTCACCAGACAATCACCTTGGGGCTGATGTATGTTAATAGCACTAACAACTCCCATACATATATAAACATGAAGAGCTAAGAGTTGCCACGTCACCACAACGAATGGCTGACTTCAAATCACTTTATTGCACCTACAAGACAGATAAACACACACTTAAAGACACTTATATATACTTTTATCAGTTATTACTATTACTAGGAAACAATAGGTGACTTAAAACCACTTTATTACACTTATAAGGGAAATAAAACACTACGATACTTATTTGTATTACTTATACTTATAAAACACACACTTCAGTTCGTAATGGATACTTTTATTACCTATTTATTATTTTATTACTTTTCCTATCTATTTTATTTCTATCACGACACGACAGGAATGGCTCACTTAAAATCACTTAATTACACTTATAAGATAGATAAAACACCACTACAGTCACTAATATATACTACTTTTACTTATTATTATTATTACTGAAAGAATTGCTCACTTAAAACCACTTTATTGCACTTATAAGATAGATAAAACGCACACCAGAGTCACTACTATATACTACTTTTACTTATTTATTATTACTACACAAGAATAGGTCACTTAAAACCACTTGATTACACTTATAAACAAATACAACACACTCTTTAGTTCTGTCTATGTTTCTTACTTATTTAAACACAACAAAAAAAAGAGAGACAGAGAGAGAAAGAAAAAAGAGAGAGACAGAGAAAAAAGGTGAAAAAAGACTTAGAAGGAAATTAAGAGATGAGAAAGGTAGAAAAAATATATGGAGAGAGAGAGAGAGAGAGAGAGAGAGAGAGAGAGAGAGAGAGAGAGAGAGAGAGAGAGAGAGAGAGAGAGAGAGAGAGAGAGAGAGAAATATACCGTAAGAAGATAGAAAGAGAAGAGAGAGACAACATCGGAAAAGAGAGAGAGAGAGAGAGAGAGAGAGAGAGAGAGAGAGAGAGAGAGAGAGAGAGAGAGAGAGAGAGAGAGAGAGAGAGAGAGAGAGAGAGAGGCTTAAACTCCATTACACAACTCTGATTCAAATACAGCATGTGACGTCATAGCAGGTTATACAACGAAGCTAAAAGGTGACTCGTGAATGTCAGGGCGGTAAAGACTAGGCGTGAGGAAGGAACGTTAATGAATCAACAGGGACCGTGAGAACTTAGAAAAAGGGGGGATGTGAGAGAGAGAGAGAGGGGGGGATGTGAGAGAGAGGGAGATGGAAGAGAGAGAGTTAAAAAAATAGTGGTTGAAGAGAGAGAAAGGTGATTTAGTTAGTGGATAAAGAGAGATATGAGAAGAGACATGAAAATATTAGTGATTAGAGAGAACAAACATGAAAACGGTAAAAAAAAGACAGAAAATCATAGTTAGAGAGAGAGAGAGAGAGAGAGAGAGAGAGAGAGAGAGAGAGAGAGAGAGAGAGAGAGAGAGAGAGAGAGAGAGAGAAGAGAGAGAGAGAGAGAGTAAAAAGACAGTAAGAAAAAGAAAAGGAATTATAGTTGAGATAGGTGGAAAAAATATTACGTAAGATAGAAATTATAGTTTTAGAGAGAGAGAGAGAGAGAGAGAGAGAGAGAGAGAGAGAGAGAGAGAAAAAAAAAAATCAGAAATCGGAGGAGGAATACAAAGGAAACACAAACAACAACAGACTATTAGGAGGAGGAGTAGTAGTGTATGAACAAAGAAAGAAGGAATTGAAGAGGAGTGAAAGAAAGAAAGAGGAGGAAGAGGAAAAGGAAGACTATTGTTCTTTAATAAACTTGAAAGAAAAAAGAAGAAAAATATTGTGTTACTCTTGCTTCTTCCCTCTTTCTCTTCCTCTTCCTCTTTCTCTCCCTCTTTCTCTTCCTCTTTCTCTTCCCTCTTTCTCTCCCCTCTTTCTCTTCCCTCTTTCTCTCCCCTCTTTCTCTCCCCTCTTTCTCTTCCTCTTTCTCTTCCCCTCTTTCTCTCCCTCTTTCTTCCTCTTTCTCTTCCCTCTTTCTCTCCCCTCTTTCTCTTCCTTTTCCTCTTCTCTCCTCTTTCTCTTCTCTTCTCTCTTCCTCTTCTCTCTCCCTCTTTCTCCTCTCTCTCTCCCCTCTTTCTCTTCCCTCTTTCTCTCCCCTCTTTCTCTTCCTCTCCCTCTTTCGCTTCCTCTTTCCTCTTTCTCTCCCCTCTTTCTCTTCCCTCTTACTCTTCCCTCTCCTCTTCCCTCTTTCTCTCCCCTCTTTCTCTTCCCTCTTACTCTTCCCTCTTCTCTTCCCTCTTTCTCTCCCCTCTTTCTCTTCCCTCTTACTCTTCCCTCTCCTCTTCCCTCTTCCTCTCCCCTCTTTCTCTTCCCTCTTTATCGCTATGTTGTTATTCCCACGTTATCGCATTATGTGTTATTCCCTATTTCGTTATTATGCTTAAATTCAGCTTGTCACTTTCTTGTATTTTCCTTTAAATTTCCATTCGATACTCATTCATATTGTAGGCGTGGTATTATTCATATTGTAGGTGGGTATTATTCATATTATAGGCGGGTATTATTCATATTGTAGGTGGTATTATTCATATTATAGGCGGGTATTATTCATATTATAGGCGGGTATTATTCATATTGTAGGTGGGTATTATTCATATTGTAGGTGGGTATTATTCATATTATAGGCGGGTATTATTCATATTGTAGGTGGGTATTATTCATATTGTAGGCGGGTATTATTCATATTGTAGGTGGGTATTATTCATATTATAGGCGGGTATTATTCATATTGTAGGTGGTATTATTCATATTGTAGGCTGGTATTATTCATATTGTAGGCTGGTATTATTCATATTGTAGGCTGGTATTATTCATATTGTAGGCGGGTATTATTCATATTGTAGGTGGGTATTATTCATATTGTAGGCGGGTATTATTCATATTGTAGTCTGGTATTATTCATATTGTAGGCTGGTATTATTCATATCGTAGGTGGGTATTATTCATATTATAGGCGGGTATTATTCATATTGTAGGCGGGTATTACTCATATTGTAGTCTGGTATTATCATATTGAGCTGGTATATTCTATTGTAGCGGGTATTCATATTGTAGCGGTAATTCATATGAGGTGTATTATTATATGTAGGCGGTATTATTCATATTGTAAGGCGGGTATTATTCATATTGCAGGCGGGTATTATTCATATTGTAGGCGGGTATTATTCATATTATAGGCGGGTATTATTCATATTGCAGGCGGGTATTATTCATATTGTAGGCGGGTATTATTCTTATTGTAGGCGGGTATTATTCATATTGTAGGCTGGTATTATTCATATTGTAGGCGGGTATTATTCATATTGTAGGCTGGTATTATTCATATTGTAGGCTGGTATTATTCATATTGTAGGCTGGTATTATTCCGTATGTAGCTGGTATATCACTATTGTAGCTGAGTTATTCATATTAGGCTGGTATTATTCTAAAATTGGTAGGCGGTATTATTCATATTGTAGGCTGGTATTATTCATATTGTAGGCTGGTATTATTCATATTGTAGGCTGGTATTATTCATATTGTAGGCGGGTATTAATCGCCGTAACTGTAACAGGTAAATAGACGCTAAGAGCTAAAGATTCAATAATACAGCTTCATAGTTCTCAAAGACTCTCGGTGTAGGGTGTAGACTCGCCTCTCTAGCTCGTTAAGTTAGGTCATCAATTCTTACAGGTGAGAAAACTAGGCCTCTCTGATCAGATTAAATTTTCTATAAGCCTCTTTCCCTTCATGGTGCGCTGATTTGTCACCTCCATAGGCTGTGTGTGTGAGTGAGTGAGTGAGTGAGTGAGTGAGTGAGTGAGTGAGTGTAATTATATCCCTTTCCTTTCCTTTCCTTCAATTTTCCCTTTTTCCTCCTTCTTTTTCATTCCCTCCTTCCTTTCCCTCCTTTTTTTTCCCTCTCTTCCCTCCCTCCTCCCTTCCTTTACCTCCCTCCCTTCCTCTCCCTCAACCCCCTGTCCCTCCCTACCCCCTTCTTTTCCTCCCCCCCTTCACCTGGCGTTCTGGTCAGGTAATAACACGACATGGCGCGTCAAAGGCTATGCAAAGGCTGCCCAGGTGACGTTAATTGGCGTTCTGCACACTTGAAACAAAAGTGTGATGACATAGTAATGATCATAAGACTAGGTAATGAAGAAATAATTATGAGGAGAAAAACAGATACATTAAAAAGGAACAACATTAATAAAACTAAAGGAGAAAAAATGACGTTGAAAAAAATAGTTACTATGTAAAAAAAAAAAAAAAAAAAAAAAAAAAAAAAAGGGCGTGTATGTAAAAAAAAAATACAAAAAAAGGGCGTGTAAAAAAAAAAAAAAAAAAAAGTCCTGTATGTAAAAAAAAAAAAAAAAAAAAAAAAAAAACGTATGTAAAAAAAAAAAAAAAAAAAAAAGGGCGTGTATGTAAAAAAAAAAAAAAAAAAAAAAAAAAAGGGCGTGTATGTAAAAAAAAAAAAAAAAAAAAAAAGGGCGTGTGTCTGTAAGGAAGAAACTGCGAATGAAAAAATGAATAGAAAAGATGAATGGTAATACATAAATGAGAAGATGCGGGAATAATAATCAGAATGAAATGATAACAAGACGTAGAAATAATAGGATTCCTTCAGTCAGTACTTCACAATGCCACGAGACTGAAACTTTATACCGTAGTGATATTTCCTGAAGGATAACATTTCGAAAGCTGGTGAGGAAGAGGAAGAGGAAGAGGAGAGGAGGAGGAGAGGAGGAGGAGGAGGAGAGAGGAGAGAGAGAGAGAGAGAGAGAGAGAGAGAGAGAGAGAGAGAGAGAGAGAGAGCAAATATTTCTTTTCTTCACCAATACATATTTTTTTCCTCTTTTCCGTCCAGACTTATTTCCTCTTTCCGATATGTCTACAGTTCTTCCTTGCTCTCTCTCTCTCTCTCTCTCTCTCTCTCTCTCTCTCTCTCTCTCTCTCTCTCTCTCTCCTCTCTCTCTCTCTCTCTCTCTCTCTCTCTCTCTCTCTCTCTCTCTCATTGTTTATTTTTCATCTTTTCAAGTCAATGGATTTACTGTATTTTCTTTTGATCATTGAATAATTTGATGTATTTTTCCTATACATTGGATTTTCTTTTTCACTTTCCGGTGCAAAAAAAAAAATCGTTTTCCAATGTGAGAATCAAAAACTTTTCATGCCCGGCTTAACTTTTTTTTTTTTTTTTTCTAATACCAATGATTACGTTTTCTAAATAAGATTTTTTCCTATAGAATTTAAAGAAAAAAAGAAAAAAAATATTATTGAAGATTTTTCCGATTTATTTCTTCCTATTTATTTTTCCGATTTATTTCTTCCTATTTATTTTTCCGATTTATTTCTTCCTATTTATTTTTCCGATTTATTTCTTCCTATTTATTTTTACCGATTTATTTCTTCCTATTCATTTTTTCGATTTATTTCTTCCTATTTATTTTTCCGATTTATTTTTATCTATTTATTTCTTCCTATTTATTTTTCCGATTTATTTCTTCCTATTCATTTTTTCGATTTATTTCTTCCTATTTATTTTTCCGATTTATTTCTTCCCATTTATTTTTCCGATTTATTTCTTCCTATATTTTTCCTATTTATTTCTTCCTATTTATTTTTCCGATTTATTTCTTCCTATTTATTTTTCCAATCTATTTTTGACCCTACCTAGCTTAGCACTTTTTTGTCTCATTTTCTTGCTTTAATTTAGATAATATATTTTTTTATTTTTCATTTCCCGTGTAAGAATAATTTTGTACCTTACGTAGCTCACCACTTTTGTCTGCTCCTTTTCCTGCTTTAATTAAGTTAATGTATTTATTTATTTTTATATCCTGTCTGAGAATCTGTTTTACCCTTCGTAGCCTTGCATTGTCTCTTCTCATTTTCCTGCTTTAGTTACCGTAGATAACACTAGTCGCCAGTCACTTGCCACAGCACTAATGTCGCCAGGCACAATATATTACGAATTTTAGCATCACTACAGACTTTTATGTGCCACTGAAAAGGCATGCACAGTAGTTTATATTATGTACATCACACTACCATGTTTTCAGTGGCACATAAAAGTCTGTAGGGATGCTAAAATTCGTAATATATTGTGCCTGGCGACATTAGTGTAGTGGCGAATGCCTGGCGACTATAGTGTTATCTACGGTAGTTAAATGAATGGTTTTTTCAGTATTTATGGTTTGAAAATCTTTTGAATTTTTTTCCTGACTTAGCTTGGCACGGTTTTTTCAACATCAGTTTTTCTCCTTTAGGTTTCTTAATATTTTTATTTTTCATTTATCCTGTGTTTATTATCCTATAGAGTTTTTATTATCCTATAGTGTTTTTATTATCCTATAGTGTTTTTATTATCCTATAGTGTTTTTATTATCCTATAGTG
>JACEEZ010011869.1:110000-112500 GCA_016584305.1 Chionoecetes opilio
CTCCCTCCCTCTTTTCCTCCCTTCCTTCCTTCCTTCCTCCCTCCCTCCCTCCCTCCCTCCCTCCCTCCTCCCTCCCTCCCTCCCTCCCTCCCCCTCCCTCCCTCCCTCCTCTCTTGCTTCCCCCCTTCCTTCCCTCCCTCTTTCCTTCCTTCCTTCCTTCCTTCCTTCCTTCCTTCCTTCCCTCTCCCTCCTTCCTTCCCCCCTTCCTCCCTTCCTTCCTTCCCTTCCTTCCTTCCTCCCTTCCTTCCTTTCCTTCCCTCCCTCCCTCCCTCCCTCTCTCCCTCCTCCCTCCTTCGTGTATTACCTGCAATGTCTCAGGATTACACTACTTCCCCAAATAAGAGGACGACCAACACAACCTCCTCCCACGCCTGCTTCGGGGTGACTGAAGGGATGGAAAAAAATACTACTGACCAAATAGAAACCTGGGCCATTTATTAGTTTTTTTTTTTTTTTTTTGTCGTGTGATGTTATTTTTTTTCGTTGTTTTAAGAATTGCGTATATTGGATGGGGTATATGAGAGAGAGAGAGAGAGAGAGAGAGAGAGAGAGAGCTCGTTATATTAAATACCAAGATCAACAATGTGTGGGTGTGTCTGTTTGTTTGTTTGTAAATGTGTGTGTGTGTGTGTGTGTGTGTGTGTGTGTGTGTGTGTATGTATGTCCTTCCCTCCCTGAATATCTAACAGTCAGGGTCACACTCAAGGGGCCATATCAGGTCACCAACCACTTCACCAGCTAAAGAAGGTCATATAGTGAACGTTTAAGAACATATCAAGGTCACAAGCTCATCAGAAGGTCATAGTATAGTCATGCGGTCACAATGAAGTCACCAGTTTACTAGTAGGTAATCATGAGAGGTCTAAATTAGGTCACCAGTAGGGTACAATGATGTCACCAATGTATGTCACAAGGTTACTAGTAGAGGTCACCATTAGAAGTCACCAGGTCATAACAAGGTCACTATTAGAGGTCACCAGTTCACCAGTGGAGGTCACCAGGTCACTTTTAGAGGTCACCAGGTCACCAATAGATATCACCATGTCACTATAAGATCACTTTTAGAGGTCACCAGGTCACCAATAGATATCACCATGTCACTAAGATCTTTTTAGAGGTCACCAGGTCACCAATAGATATCACCATGTCACTATAAGATCACTTTTAGAGGTCACCAGGTCACCAATAGATATCACCATGTGACTATAAGATCACTTTTAGATGTCACCAGGTAACCAATAGATATCACCATGTCACTATAAGATCACTTAGAGGTCACCAGGTCACCAACAGATATCACCATGTCACTATAAGATCACTTTTAGAGGTCACCAGATCACCAATAGATATCACCATGTCACTATAAGATTACTTTTAGAGGTCACCAGGTCACCGTGTCACCGTGCCCCTCTATACCCCCTGCAGGAGTTGGTGACGCAGATGCTTCACCTGGACCCTCACCAGCGGCTCACGGCCACTCAGGTAGCGGGACACCCCTGGCTGCTGCACCGCGAGAGGCTGCCCAACCTGCGCCTCCTCCTCCAAGACGCCTCTCTCGTCAAGGGCGCCATCACGGCCACCTACAGGTACGCCCACTAAACATAACGCCCTTAACACCTTTTTTGATCACTGTTTTCACCCTTTTTGATTACCGTTTCTTCTTTTTTTCAGCCTTTTTGATTACTTTTTTTTCATCCAAAAGGCTGAAAAAAAGAAGAAACTAATAAAAAAGGCTGAAAAAAAGAAGAAACTGTAATAAAAAAGGCTGAAAAAAAGAAGAAACTAATAAAAAAGGCTGAAAAAAAGAAGAAACTAATAAAAAAAGGCTGAAAAAAAGAAGAAACTAATAAAAAAGGCTGAAAAAAGAAGAAACTGTAATAAAAAAGGCTGAAAAAAAGAAGAAACTAATAAAAAAGGCTGAAAAAAGAAGAAACTAATAAAAAAGGCTGAAAAAAGAAGAAACTAATATTAAAAGGCTGAAAAAAAGAAGAAACTAATCTTTTTTATTACTATTTCTTTTTTTCAGCCTTTTTTATTAGTTTCTTCTTTTTTTCAGCCTTTTTTATTAGTTTCTTCTTTTCATCCATTTTGATCAGTTTCTTCTTTTTTTTCACCCTTTTTGATTACTGTTTCTTTTGATCCCATTTTTTTTATCCCTTTCGATTCCATTATTTATTAATATATTATTATTATATATATTTTATTTTTATTTTTTTAAACTACTCTTCTTATGACCTCCTCATCCCTTTTTTATTCCAATATTTATTATTTTATTGTTATTATATATTTATTTTTTCATTATTTTTTTTTTATTCTATCCTTCTTATTTCCTCTTCATCCTTTTATGACCATTTCTTCAGCCTTGTTGATTCATGTTTCCTCCTTCAATCATAGTTTTTTTTTCGCTCATACAACAAACTATTTTAAAACAAACACTAATAGTAATGTTTGAGTAATGTTTTGCATGTGACTGCCACTCCAGGACCGGTATTACCAAAGC
>JACEEZ010011869.1:117500-128128 GCA_016584305.1 Chionoecetes opilio
AGAGAGAGAGAGAGAGAGAGAGAGAGAGAGAGTGATAGATAGGTACCGTCCAATGTCTGTTTTCTAATGGGCGTAATGAAGTGTAAGGGATTGGTACCTAATTTTTTTCTGTATTATTTCCCCCTCTGCCCCCCCCCCCCCTAATATAGCCTCCCCCTCCCCCTCCCCTCCCCCTACCCTCACCCCCTCTACCGGTTCAACAACATACTCGCTGTGAATAATTCTTTGGAAAAAATGACCTAGTTTATTACTACTACTTGTTGCTATTTAAATGTAATGTTTAAGTTCTACTACAAGTCTATATATGATAAAATAAAGATCCGTTCTTACATGCAAAATGGAGTTGTATCATTGAAACTATCCTTATTATTATTATTATTAATAGTAGTAGTAGTAGTAGTAGTAGTACAGTATTTCAGTCTAGTAGTATTAGTATTAGTAGTAGTATCATTATTAATATTAGTATTTCAATCTAGTAGTATCAGTATTAATATCAGTAGTATTTCAGTCTAATAGTATTAGTATTTCAGTCTAGTAGTATTAGTATTTCAGTCTAGTAGTATTAGTATTAGTATTTCAGTCTAGTAGTATCAGTATTTCAGTCTAGTAGTATTAGTATTAGTATTTCAGTCTAATAGTATCAGTATTTCAGTCTAGTAGTATTAGTATTAGTATTTCAGTCTAATAGTATCAGTATTTCAGTCTAGTAGTATTAGTATTAGTATTAGTATTTCAGTCTAGTAGTATTAGTATCAGTATTAGTATTAGTATTTCAGTCTAGTAGTATTAGTATTAGTATTAGTATTTCAGTCTAGTAGTATTAGTATCAGTATTAGTATTTCAGTCTAGTAGTATTAGTATCAGTATTAGTATTTCAGTCTAGTAGTATTAGTATTAGTATTTCAGTCTAATAGTATCAGTATTTCAGTCTAGTAGTATTAGTATTAGTATTTCAGTCTAATAGTATCAGTATTTCAGTCTAGTAGTATTAGTATTAGTATTTCAGTCTAATAGTATCAGTATTTCAGTCTAGTAGTATTAGTATTAGTATTAGTATTTCAGTCTAGTAGTATTAGTATCAGTATTAGTATTAGTATTTCAGTCTAGTAGTATTAGTATTAGTATTAGTATTTCAGTCTAGTAGTATTAGTATCAGTATTAGTATTTCAGTCTAGTAGTATTAGTATCAGTATTAGTATTTCAGTCTAGTAGTATTAGTATCAGTATTAGTATTAGTATTTCAGTCTAGTAGTATTAGTATTAGTATTTCAGTCTAGTAGTATTAGTATTAGTATTTCAGTCTAGTAGTATTAGTATTAGTATTTCAGTCTAGTAGTATTAGTATCAGTATTAGTATTAGTATTTCAGTCTAGTAGTATTAGTATTAGTATTTCAGTCTAGTAGTATTAGTATTAGTATTTCAGTCTAGTAGTATTAGTATTAGTATTTCAGTCTAGTAGTATTAGTATTAGTATTTCAGTCTAGTAGTATTAGTATTAGTATTTCAGTCTAGTAGTATTAGTATTAGTATTTCAGTCTAGTAGTATTAGTATTAGTATTTCAGTCTAGTAGTATTAGTATTAGTATTTCAGTCTAGTAGTATTAGTATTAGTATTTTCAGTCTAGTAGTATTAGTATTAGTATTTCAGTCTAGTAGTATTAGTATTAGTATTTCAGTCTAGTAGTATTTTAGTATTAGTTAGTAGTATTTTCAATGTCCCTTAAGTAGTATTAGTATTCAAGTAATTTTCAGTCTAGTAGTATTAGTATTAATATTTCAGTCTAGTAGTATTAGTACTAGTATTTGTCTAGTAGTATTAATATTAGTATTTCAGTCTAGTAGTATTAGTATTAGTATTTCAGTCTTGTGGTATTAGTACTAGTATTTGTCTAGTAGTATTAATATTAGTATTTCAGTCTAGTAGTATTAGTATTAGTATTTCAGTCTTGTGGTATTAGTATTAGTATTTCAGTCTAGTGGTATTAGTATTAGTATTAGTATTTCAGTCTAGTGGTATTAGTATTAGTATTAGTATTTCAGTCTAGTAGTATTAGTATTAGTATTAGTATTTCAGTCTATTAGTATTAGTATTAGTATTTCAGTCTAGTAGTATTAGTATTAGTATTAGTATTTCAGTCTAGTAGTATTAGTATTAGTATTTCAGTCTAGTAGTATTAGTATTAGTATTTCAGTCTAGTAGTATTAGTATTAATATTTCAGCCTAGTAGTATTAGTATTAGTATTTGTCTAGTAGTATTAATATTAGTATTTCAGTCTAGTAGTATTAGTATTAATATTTCAGTCTAGTAGTATTAGTACTAGTATTTGTCTAGTAGTATTAATATTAGTATTTCAGTCTAGTAGTATTAGTATTAGTATTTCAGTCTTGTGGTATTAGTATTAGTATTTCAGTCTAGTGGTATTAGTATTAGTATTAGTATTTCAGTCTAGTGGTATTAGTATTAGTATTAGTATTTCAGTCTAGTGGTATTAGTATTAGTATTAGTATTTCAGTCTAGTGGTATTAGTATTAGTATTAGTATTTCAGTCTAGTGTATTAGTATTAGTATTAGTATTTCAGTCTAGTGTATTAGTATTAGTATTAGTATTAGTATTTCAGTCTAGTGTATTAGTATTAGTATTTTAGTATTTCAGTCTAGTAGTATTTAGTATTAGTATTAGTATTTCAGTCTAGTAGTATTAGTATTAGTATTTCAGTCTAGTAGTAATTAGTATAGTATTAGTATTTCAGTCTAGTAGTATTAGTATTAGTATTTCAGTCTAGTAGTATTAGTATTAGTATTTCAGTCTAGTAGTATTAGTATTAGTATTTCAGTCTAGTAGTATTAGTATTAGTATTTCAGTCTAGTAGTATTAGTATTAGTATTTCAGTCTAGTAGTATTAGTACTAGTATTTGTCTAGTAGTATTAATATTAGTATTTCAGTCTAGTAGTATTAGTATTAGTATTTCAGTCTAGTAGTATTAGTATTAATATTTCAGCCTAGTAGTATTAGTATTAGTATTTGTCTAGTAGTATTAATATTAGTATTTCAGTCTAGTAGTATTAGTATTAATATTTCAGTCTAGTAGTATTAGTATTAGTATTTGTCTAGTAGTATTAATATTAGTATTTCAGTCTAGTAGTATTAGTATTAGTATTTCAGTCTTGTGGTATTAGTATTAATATTTCAGCTAGTAGTATAGTATTAGTATTTGTCTAGTAGTATTATATTAGTATTTCAGTCTAGTAGTATTAGTATTATATTTCAGTCTAGTAGTATTAGTATATTGTCTAGTAGTATTATATAGTATTTAGTTAGTATTAGTATGTAGTATTTAGTCTAGTAGTATTAGTATTTCAGTCTAGTAGTATTAGTATTAGATTCTCTAGTAGTATTAGTATTATTTAGTCTAGTATTGTATTTAGTCTAGTAGTATTAGTATTAGTTATTTCAGATCAGTTTAATATATTAGTATTTCAGTCTGTGTATTATATTGTATTAGTAGTATTTTCGCTAGTAGTATTGTACAGTATTAGTATTGTATTCGTCTAGTAGTATAGTAGTTTCATACTGTTTATATGTTTTTATTATTGTTATTAGCGTCACAGGAAATGAACGCTTTTTACGTTATTATACACAGCGCAGTCATTAATCATTGAAATTCACTTTTCATTTATACGTGAGATTAGATCGCCTAGCTAATAATAGCCGGAGATGCTTTGCGTGTAATATTCCCTCCAGACTTAATTTATTTGATCTTCTACTGTATTGTTTTATTGCTGTTTGATTATAGTTTATATTAGTAATTGTTTTACCGTAAAACCTAAGGGGCGCCAGTCCTTGCCACTGCCCCCCCTAAAATTCGCCAGGCACAATATATTTCAATTTTTGCATCACTTACAGACTTTTAGTGCCACTGAAGACGCTGCACAGTAGTTTTATTTTCGTCTTTACACTACATGTCTTTTAGTGGACATACAAGGCTGTAGTGAGCTAAAAATTTGAAAATATTGTGCCCGGCGACATTATTGTGGCGAGTGACTGGCGACTATAGTGTTATCTACGGTAGTATTGTGTTAGCAGTTGTTTTGTTTTGTAATATCTTCATGTTTATTTATTTGTTGTCTTGTGTTTTACTTTTCTCCCCTGTTCCTCTCTCTCTCTCTCTCTCTCTTCTCCTTTTCCTCTCTCCTCCTCTCTCTCCTCTCTCCCCCACCCCTCTCCCCCTTCTCCACCCTCTCTTCTCCTTCTCCCTCTCTCCTCTCGTCCCCTCTTTTCTCATCCTTCCCCTTTAAAAAGTTCTCTTCTCTCTCCTCTCTCTCTCCCTCTTCCCTCATTCGTAAACAACACTTATTATCTCCATTGCTTTCCTCCAATTCTTCGCTCCTCCCTCATTCTTCTCTCCCTCTCTCCTCCTCTCTATCTCTCCATTCTTCTCTTTTCTCTCTCCCCTCTCTCTTCTCTCCTCTTCGCTTCCTTCCTTCTCTCTCCTCTCTCTCTCTCCCTCTCTCTCTCTCCCTCTCTCTCTCTTCCTTCCCCTCCCTCTCCCCTCTCTCCTCCCACTAGTATCTTCTCTAACCATTATTAAACAACATTTATTATCTCCATTTCTCTCTTCCTTTATTCGCTCTTCCTTCATTCGTCTCTCCTATTCTATCTATCTATCTACATCGCTCTATCTACCATCTATTCTTTGTTTTTCCTTCCTTCCTTCCTTCCATTCTACTCCTATTCCTTCCTTCCTTCCTTCCATTCCTTCTATTCCTTCCTTCCTTCCATTCTCCTCCTATTCCTTCCTTCCTTCCATTCTCCTCCTATTCCTTCCTTCCTTCCATTCTCCTTCTTTCCCTTCCTTCCTTCCTTCCTTCCTTCCTTCCTTCCTTCCATTCTCCTCCTTCTTTCCCTTCCATTCTCCTTCTTTCCCTTCCATTCCTTCTATTCCTTCAATATTTATTTCCTATTCCGTCTAGAACCATCGAGAATCCTATCAGCCAATCACAGAGCAGCCTCAGAGCACGAAACGGAGCCAGCCAATCACAGGCCGCCATTAAGTCACCTGAACTGAGGCAACCAATCACAGCCTCTGATTATTATGACGTCACTTTTGATCTTCCGCGAGGCTTCCTTCCTGCTTCCGCTTTGTAAATTGTTAGTGTCTCAAGGACGGTCATAAGAGGCACAAGTATGTTAAAATCACGGTGTTAATTGTGTTATTTTACATAGGGAAGTGTTAAATATTAGTTCGTATGTTATTTTTACGTCTAGATTAACAGGGAGAAGATTTAACAAGTGCAAGAGGACGAATAATCAGCTGTTATTCAAAGGTAGGTTAAGATATAGTTAAGTTTTTATCATTTCTTGTAAATTTAAATGGATTACGTTGTTGGAATGGAGGTTTAATTAATAAGAAAATAAGGAAGCTACAAGAGGCTGGGAGACTTACACGTGGTCGTTAATATAGTGGTTAATGGTTTAATGGTTTATCTTAAGGTTGATCTTATATAACTTGTTACTGAATGTGCGTTTGTCCGTGCATGGGTTAAACTGTACATATTGAAGGTGTGTGTGTGTATGTATGTGTGTGTGTGTATGTATGTATGTATGTATGTATGTGTGTGTAGCGGTCGCCAACTCACACTCCATAGCAACAGGCCGCTAGTTAACCCCCCCCCTTCCCTTCCCTACCCCATACCACCTCAACCTCCCTTACCCCCCTACCACCCTCCACCTCAACCCCCAACCCCCTATCACCAACCCCCCCCTACCACCCTCCACCCACTACCACCCCAACACCATCTCTTTGTTGCTACCTAACCCCCCTTCCCCCTCCGTCCCTACCCCCAAACCTCCCCTCCACTCCCCTCCTTTCCCTCCCCCACCACCTCCCCTCTCCTCCCTATGCTAGTCTGCCATTCCCTCTAAAAAATAACATCGGAGTACTAGTTAATTGTCTTCTAGTTTACTTCGTCCTGCTGCTGTTAATAATACTGATGTTGTTGATGTTAATAATACTGATTTGTTTGTTTAATTAATGTTTATTTAGTCTTATGTACATGAATGAACGTTTGTGTAGGACTTAAATTTAATACTTTGAGAATAAGACGTACGCTACATCATACATCATACTTTTACATCATACATCATACTTTTACATCATACTTTTACATCATACATCATACTTTTACATCATACATCATACATCATACTTTTACATCATACATCATACTTTTACATCATACATCATACTTTTACATCATACATTTACATCATACATCATACTTTTACATCATACATCATACTTTTACATCATACATCATACTTTTACATCATACATCATACTTTTACATCATACATAGTTTTATTGGTTCAAATCTATATCTTATTATCATTCCCAAGAGGTTTTTTCCCCCTAACACTACTGCATCAAGTGGCTAATGTTCTAACACGTGTTCGTTAGTTTGCGGGTTAACAATTGTTGAAGGGGCGAGGCTAAAAAATATGTCCATCTATCATCCTTCCTGTTATTTTAATTTTATTTGAACAGTCATTAACCCCTTCACGCCCAGATCTTTCCTTTGCTATATGAAATCGTCTCTTATTAGCCATAAAATTACGAAATCTAACTGAATATACCAAATTAGTTAGTGGACAAGGATATGAAACAGGTTATATCTATAAAATATTGCCTATAGTCACTAAAAATCGTCTAATGGTTCCCAAATTACAATGGAAATTACGTTCTGGGCCTCAAGGGGTTTAGCATACATATGAGTTAACAAGTAGATACGTTAAGGTAGTAAATGTTGAAGATGTTATCCAATGGTATTCGCATCTATCCCCAAACAAACTAGCATTAACCCCTTGAGACCCAGGGCGTAATTGCCATTGTAATTTGGGTGCCATTAGACAATTTTTAGTGAATATAAGCAATATTTTATAGATATGACCTGTTTAGTATCCTTGTCGACTAACTAATTTGGTATATTCAGTTACTTTTCTTAA
The DNA here is from genome assembly GCA_016584305.1 of Chionoecetes opilio. Classification (NCBI taxonomy): domain Eukaryota; kingdom Metazoa; phylum Arthropoda; class Malacostraca; order Decapoda; family Majidae; genus Chionoecetes; species Chionoecetes opilio. Next base: position 124,508 of record JACEEZ010011869.1, read on the forward strand.
TTTTATGGCTCACAACGGTCAATTTTATATAGCAAAGGAAAGATCTGGGCGTGAAGGAGTTAATTATGAGAGCAGATATACCGTTGCTAGAAAACAATAAAGAAATAGTGTGAAATCAAAGTACCCCAAAGTATAAATTGAAAATGTTGAGAAGAAAGGGAGTTATAGAAGATTTGGATAATTTATAGTTTCACCCAACCAACGATTTTCTGATGCGCCTCATTTTTTTTCTGGTGTGTTTTTATGTGTTTTGAATGAATCTGCTAACCGTTTCTGTCGCAATTTTTTTTTTTTTTTTTTTTTTTTTTTTTTTTCAGGTAGATTAAGGTTACTTTTTTTTTTTCTTTTTTTTTTAGATTAGGTTTAGGTTCATTTTTTTTTTTTTTTTTTTTTTTGTCATTTGTGCAAAAAAAAAAAAAAAAAATGCGACAGAAACGGTTAGCAGATTCATTCAAAACACATAAAAACACACCAGAAAAACATAAGGCGCATCAGAAAATCGTTGGTTGTGTGAAACTATAAATTGACCGAAGATTTGAATACAGAGTTAATGAAAGTACTGTAAGTCTGTAACCGAAACTGACAAAATAATGGAAAAAATAAAACTGTGTGAAATCAAAGTATGAATAAATTTAGTATTTTGAAAAGTAAAAGGGTATATAGAAGATTTGAATACAGAGTTAACTAAGGTATAAAGGTAACTGAAACGGACAAGGAAACGTAGATAACCGAATTGGGGTGCAGTCAGTTCGTACACAAGTTGTTTCGTACACCAGTAGATTCGTACACCAAAAAGTTGTTTCTTAGTCTATATGAAACCATAGTCGTTTCGTACACTCAGCTTAGAGATGAATTTGATTACTAGAGTTACGAATCGACAGAGCTGGGCACTTCCGTACCTCTGTCCGTACCTCCGTACCTCCGTACCTACGGACTTCCAAACTAGGTCCGGAAGTCCGGAGGTACGGAAAGTTTTTCAAAGGTACGGAAGTAACAGGTACGGACCTGCGAAATTTTGGGTCCGTACTTCCGTACCTGATATTTTCTATGATGAAAAAAAAAAAAAACGAAGACGAAAAAACAGTCCACAGAATAACTTTCACGCGTTTTGGCGGGCAATTTGCCACTAGCTGTCAGCTGATCATTTCCTAAGGCGAGATCCGTGCATCTGTGGTGCCTGGTAAACACCAAACGTGCGGCATCAAGCTCAAGATCAACAACGTTTTATGTTTACAGTCACATCACCCGGCAACGCGTTTCAAAGTTTCACTGCTATTGCTTACTGTTTAGTGTTTACAACTAAACATGGACAAATACGTGAAAAGAAGTGATAGCGACAGGAGCAGGAGTGAGTCTGGGAATAGTAGCTGTAGTAGTGTGAAACCCGCTACAGGAATGCCTGGCTGGACCTTTTCAAGAGGTACAACACCCCTCTCCCCAGCTCTGCTGCCGTGGAAAGGCTGTTCAGCTCCGCGGGAGACATCTTGCGGCCGAAGAGGTCCAGCCTCAGCAACATAAACTTTGAGCAGCTGGTGTTTGTGAGGGGCAACATGCACCTCCTAGGCTACAAGGAGGTGTAGCAGCAGTACAATGAGGAGAAGGAAGTGGAGTAGGAGTTATACACTCTAGAATAAACTTGTGATTTAAACTAATTAGTCATTTCACTCATTTGTGAACTGTGAAGACTGGAGACAAATTTTATTTTAATTGATTTGATGATTATTTGATGGTAAATATATATTGCTATATATATTTATGAAGCTCTGATGTATTATAGCCTTGTATTTTGTTTTATTTTTGAGGTACTGACTATATTTTTTCAGGCGCGTTTTAATAGTTATAGGGTACAGGTACGGAGGTACGGAGGTACGGAGGTACGGGTACGGACAGAACAAAGTAAAATAAGGTACGGAAGTACAGGTACGGACGACCCGCGTCCCGAAGTACGGAAGTACAGGTACGGACTACCCCAAATCCAGGAACGTGCCCAGCTCTGCGAATCGACACCAGGTATGTACGAAACAACTAACAAAACCTGGGCACGAAACAACTTGTGTACGAAACTCCCTGTAACCACCGAATTAAATATAAGATAGATTGAATTTGAAGTAGGAAAAGGATATATGGAGACTATGAAGGATTAGTTATGGGAGTCCAGGAAGGGGAGGAAGGAATAAAATAGATAATTAACATGAATTTGATTATGTAAAGGATGAATTATATGTTTGAACAAAGGAATGATGGACGAAAATTAACTATGAATAATGTGAAATGAATTGACAGAAATTTAAGTTAACTGAAAAAAACTAAGCAATATAAAAAAAATATTAAGTGATGGAAATTTAGTGTGAGAGAGAAGAGAGAGAGAGAGAGAGAGAGAGAGAGAGAGAGAGAGAGAGCAATGACGGACGAAAATTAACGGAATAATGTGAAATAAATACAGAAATTTAAGTTATCTGAAAAAAAGCAATGTACGAAAAATATTAAGTGATGGAAATTTAGTAAGAGAGAGAAAAGAGAGAGAGAGAGAGAGAGAGAGAGAGAGAGAGAGAGAGAGGAGAGAGAGAGAGAGAGAGAGAGAGAGAGAATTAATGGTTAGGTATGAAGGAGGAAGGAAGCAAATGAAGAATAAAAAAAAGAAAAAGCAAAAAATATAAATGTTAACAAGGAAATGAAAACACGTGGAAGAAATAATATATGAAAGGAAAAGGTGATTAACGGGAATATAATAATGAAGAACAGAATGGAGGAGATAGAAGGGGGGGGGGCAGGGGGGGAGGAGGAGGAGGAGGAGGAGTGAGTGAGAGGAGGTACGTACCGAAATCTCTCTTAACAGGTGCAGATTCTCTCTCCTCTCTCTCTCTCTCTCTCTCTCTCTCACTCTCTCTCTCTCTCTCTCCTCCTCTCTCTCTCTCGTCTCTCTCTCTCTCTCTCTCTCCCTCTCTCTCTCTCTCTCTCCTCTCTCTCTCTCTCCTCCTCACTCCTCCTCTCCCTTCCTCCTCTCTCTCTCCTCTCCAGTCTCCCTCTCTCCTCTCCTCGTCTCCTCTCTCATCCTCTCCTCTCCTCTCCCCCTTCTCGGTCTCTCCCATCTCTCTCTCCTCCTCTCACTCGCTCTTCCTCCCCTCTTCTCTCCTCTCCCCTCCCTCCCCTTCTCTCCTCCTTCCCCTCCTCTCTCCCTCCTCCTCATCCTGCCTCTCTTCTCTCTCATCTCCCTCCTTCCCCATCTCTTCCTCTTTCCCTCTCATCCCCTCCTTTCCCCCTCTTCTCTCCCCTCTCCTTCTCTCTCCTTTCTCCCTCTTCTCCCCTCCCTTCTACTGCCCTACTTTCCTAATCCTCCATCCCCTTCTCCCCATCCCCTCCCCTTTCTCTCTCTCACCTATCTCCCCTTCTCCCCTCCTCTATCCTCCCCCTCCCTCCTCCCTCCCTTCCCCTTCCCCCCTCCCCTCCCCTACCCTCCCCTTCCTTTCCCCCATCCCCCCCCCCCCACCCCCCATTCCCCCTCCCCTTTTCCCCCTATCCCCCCCCCTTTCCCCCCTATCCCCCCCCTTTCTCCCCCTATCCCCCTCCCTTTCCCCCCTTCCCCTATCCCCCTCCCTTCTCCCCTTCCCTCCCTCCCCCCCC
>JACEEZ010011870.1:0-7500 GCA_016584305.1 Chionoecetes opilio
ATAAAAAATTATAATAATTAATATATATATATATATATATATATATATATATATATATATATATATAATATATATATATATAATATATAATATATATAATATATATATTATATATATATATATATATATATATATGCATATATATATATATTTTTTTATTTTTAGGTGGAAGTAGATAGACAAAGACGGAGAAGTTTGACCAGGCAAGGTGTATGTATATATATACATATATATATATATATACATATATATATATATAATATATATATATATATATATATATATTATATATATATATATATATATTATATATATATATATATATATATATATATATATATATATATTATATATATATATATATATATATATGTATATATTATATACGTATACACCTTGCCTGGTCAAACTTCTCCGTCTTTGTCTATCTACTTCCACCTTTCCTTCTTGCTGGAAGTTTGCTCACATCCAACCTGTTCCTCAGAAGGGTGACCGTTCTAATCCTTCAAACTACCGTCCTATAGCTTTGACTTCCTGCCTTTCTAAAGTTTTTGAATCTATACTTAATAAGAAGATTCTTAAGCATCTATCTGCTCACAATCTTCTATCTGATCGTCAGTACGGTTTCCGTAAAGGGCGATCTACTGGCGATCTTCTAGCTTTCCTAAGTGAATCTTGGTCATCCTCCTTTAGGGGTTTCGGTGAAACTTTTGATGTTGCCCTTGACATATCAAAAGCTTTTGATAGAGTCTGGCACAAATCTTTAATTTCCAAACTACCCTCATTCGCTTTTTACCCTATTCTACCCTCATCTACCTTCATTTTAAGTTTACTTTCAAACCGTTCTATTGCAACTACTGTAGACGGACATTGTTCTTCTCCTAAATCTATTAATAGTGGTGTTCCCCAGGGTTCTGTCCTATCACCCACTCTCTTTCTATTATTTATTAATGATCTTCTAAGTCTAACTCAAAGCCCTATCCACTACGCTGATGATTCTACCCTGCATTTTTCAACGTCGTTTATTAGACGTCCAGCTCAACAGGAACTAAGTGATTCACGGAGAGATGCCACCGAGCGCCTAACTTCTGATCTTTCTATAATTTCTGATTGGGGCAAAGCAAACCTTGTTTTGTTCAATGCCTCAAAAACCCAATTTCTTCACCTATCTACTCGACAAAAACTACCAGATAACTATCCCCTTTTCTTCAATGACACTCAACTGTCTCCTTCTTCTACAATGAACATTCTAGGACTATCCTTTACTAAAAATCTGAAATGGAAATCTCACATCTCATCTCTTGCTAAAACAGCTTCTAAGAAGTTAGTGTGCTGTGGCGTCTGCGTCCTTTTTTTCTTCCTCCAATTGCTTGCTCTCTACAGGAGCCTTATCCCCCCATGTATGGAGTATGTCTCACATGTTTGGGGAGGATCCACTCATACACCTCTCCTAAACAGGGTTGAGTCAAAAACTTTTCGTCTCATCAACTCCGCTCCTCCGACTGACTGTCATCAATCTTTAAATCACCGCCGCAATGTTGCTTCTCTTGCTCTCTTCTACCGTTATTTTCATGCTCACTGCTCTTCTGAACTTACTAACTGCATGCCCCCCCACTCCCACGGCCTCGCTGCACAAGACTTTCTACTCCATTCTCATCCTATTCTGTCCATCTTCCTAATGCAGAGTTAATCAGTATCTTACTCTTTCATCCCTTTCACTGGTAAACTCTGGAACTCTCTTCCTGTTTCTATTTTTCCACTTTCCTATGACTTAAATCTTTTCAAAAGAAGAGTAACAAGACACCTCCCGAACTAAATTGGCCTACCCCTCTGTTTGTATTTTATTCTCTTACTGTCTTCTTTATAGGGACTGGCAACTAAGCGGGCTTTGTGTTACACATTTTTGTTGTGCCCTTGGCCAGTTCCTTGTGATGTAAAAAAAAAAAAAAAAAAAAAATATATATATATATATGTTGACATCTCAGGGTGACAAAGACACTCGTCATTCTAGTGGTTGTTTATGCGCGTGCAACGTTTCGGCAAAGGCACTTGGCATCATCAGGCTAAAATAGTTTAAAAATTAATATACTAAACTGCTAAAAGCGAACATCTAAAATATTTTTTTTTTAAAGCAATAAAATAATCCTATATTATCTAATATATAAAAACACAATTTATACTTAACAGACCTTGGTGTGTATGATGTCTAGGTTGGCAGAGGACTGAATGAACAATAGTTTACAGGTAGCATTTCGGTTCGTATGTGGCAATCGAAACGAGAGTCGAACGATCGAAACAGTGTGATAATCATTTGAGTATATGTAATTGGTATGAAGTGACTTGGTTATTAAGATCAGGGGACAAGTGCTTGATGTGTATGGATACTAATAATTTAGTGTCACTAGAGAAGTTTGTCTTTGATAGGATACTAAAGTCATTCATAGAAAAAGGGTGATATAAATCATGTGAGTGTGAGCGGATTGCAGATTGCGAAGGTGAAGAGATGGGTCGGCCAGTACGTGCAGAGATACCATTATGTTCAGAGGACCTAAGGGTTAAATTCCTTGACGTGTCGTCGATGTATCTAGCGTTACAGCTAGAACATTTGAATTCGTAAATTATATTAGAGATAAGAGTTTTAGGTATAGGGTCTTTATATTTGAAATGTGTTCTTAAGGTAAATGGATTAGTAAAAATAAATTTAAATTTTGAGTTAGGAAGGTGTAACTTAAGTAGATCATTGAGTTTTTTACGAATGTTATAACTGAGATGGCCATAAAATGGAAGTTTATTATAATGTGTGTCTAATGTAGTTTCGGGTTGGTTCGACTTGGGGTTGAACTTTTCATTTAGAATTGGAGATAGATTTTCAATCAATTTGAGGGGGTAGCCATTATTTTGGAAAAAATTAGTAAGGAATTTGATTTCATTATCGAGCATATTAGGACATTATAATGAAATCAAATTCCTTACTAATTTTTTACAATATTGTCAATACAATACTCGATAATATTGATGTCGAGTCCCTCTTCACCAACGTACCTGTTGACCGTACCATCAACTACATCATCAACCGGGTGTATAACAACGACTCCATCCCGCCGCTTGACGTCCCGGAACCTGTACTACGTGGACTCCTCGAATGCTGCACTAAAGAAGCACCTTTTACCATCTCCCCGAGGGAACAAGTATCAACAAATAGACGGCGTCGCTGTGGGCTCTCCCTTAAGAATTGTTGGGCAAACTTCTTCATGGGCTGCGTAGAAGAAGAAGTATTCAAGAAATAGCAAGCCCTACATATACTGGCCGCTACTCGATGACATCTTCATAAACCGACAAGTCACTACGAAGCAGAACAGCTGAAGTCTGCTACAAGATACTTCAGGCCTCACCTTTCAAATAGAAAGCAGTTTTCAAACAATCATGCCGTTCTTAGACGTCTTATGTTACCAAGGAAGACAATCATTCATCCAAACGTTTTACGTAAAACCAACGAACGACCGTACACTGCTCAAAGAGAAGCGAATGCCCACACAGATATAAAGCTCCACAATCGTGCTTACTCAGAGAGCTATCACACACTGCAGTACATGGCAACTTATGCACAAAGAAATCCAGCGATCACTCATGTCCTCATCAACAACGGCTTTCACGAGAGAGACATCAACCGCAGACTAAGAAAATCCATGGGAGAAACTGGTACAACTCCTAACCGCCACAAAAAGAGTCAAGACATAACTATCTTCTAACAGGCTTTCTTCCATCCACGCTCACCAGAAGAAGAAAGAATAATATCACAAATCGTCCCCGTAAATGTGCCACCTGCAGGCCAAGAAAGGAGAATAAAACTACAAGTTATTACAAAAACAAGGAACACCAGCAACCTCCTTCTCCGTAACAGCCCCAAGCCATACGAAGGAGACAAAACAAAATCCCATGCCGTATATAGCAATCACATGCAAAAGAGGAACTGTGAAGTCCCCCCTCATCCTACAATCGCATGAAGACAACGAAGCTTCCCCAGACGCTTACTTGCCACCTAACTTCCGGAGCCCCAAAAAGTCACCTATTAGAAACAACATGGCATCATCATAACAAAAAATTTCGAGATAAAGTGAAATACAGAATTGGTTTGACATGTTTGCAGATGTCGGCGACTTCCCATCCTATGAAGCACTGCAATAAAAGAGACAATCCAAAGCTTAACGTACAGGCAAACGAACCTAAAATCTCTACCCAGCATGAAAGAACAAAAATCAAATAACAGGCTACTCAAGAAAGCAGGCGAAGACCAACATGTAAAAAGGGCCCAATCAGCGTCTCCCACTCAAGAAGACGGAAGCAAAAGCTACTACCATCAACCGACATCGGTAATATGCCTGCGTTGGGCCTAGGACGACCGGCAAATAAATATCGCTTCACTTCGCTAAAAAATCAATAAAAAGACGTCGCCGCGCAAGATCTGCTTGTGGGATAACACGCCACTCCCCGTGGCAGCGGCAGTGCATGCACCGCCTACGGTTCTCTTCCCACCTCCTTCCCGCCGCGCAGACCCTAAGTGCTGCGCCCCCTCCCCTTGTGCCCTCGACTTTCCCTATGGGCTTGGTCCTCTATATTACACCCTATGGGCCGCCATCAGGCGAGGGGCCAATTTTTGCCTATAAACACGGGTGACAATCTACAACACAAGCATCTTAATCATGCTCACCTCAACTCCTGAGGAGAAAACATCTTCCATAGCTGCTGAATAAGGGTTCTTAGATCCTAAATCGCGATACGCAAACATGACAAGCTACGGGCGAGTCCATAAAAGTGATTACAAAAGAGAATAAGACACTCTTAGACAAAGAGAAACTATACTTTAGCAGAGAATAAACGCTGAATAGCCTATCCTGTTTTAACGAGATCTGTCCTCATAGAAAATCTCCTGCCCGTAATATACTCTCTCTGTATCTATAGATAGACATATATACGTAGATATATATATTATATATATACGTAATTATATTTATCATATATATATAAGAAGAGTATATACGGCTGGAGATTTTCTCTGATACAGATCTCGTTAAAGTGTAGCTAGTTCGCGTTTTATTATCTGCTTAAAGATATTTTCTCTTTGTCTTAAGCAGTGTCTTATTCTCTTTTGTAATCACTTTTATGACTTCGCCGTACTTGTCATGTTTTCTGTATCGCGATTTCGGATCTAAGACCCTTCTTCAGCAGCATATGGAAGATGTTTTCTCCTCAGGAGTTGAGGTGAGCATGATTAAGATGCGTTGTTGTTGTATGATTGTCCCTGTGTTTATAGGCAACATTGCCCCTCGCCTGATGGCGTCCCATAGGTGTAAGTCGAGGACAATGCACATAGGTGAAAGTCGAGGACAATGGAGGGGGCGCAGCCTTATGGCTGCGCGGCGGGGAAGTTGGTGGGGAAGAGGACCGTGGCGGCTGCATGGCCCGCCTCCACGGGGGTTGGGCGTGTTATCCCACAAGCAGCTCCTTGCGCGCGCCGCTGGCTTCCTCTGATTTTTTAGAGCAGTGAAGCGCTATTTATTGCCCGGTCTGCTGCCCACGCAGTGCCTATTACCGATGTCCCGTTGATTGGTAGATAGCTTTTTGCTTCTCGTCTTCTTGAGTGGAGAACGCTGATTGTTGTTTGGTCTTCGCTTAGCTTTTCGGTGAGTAGCCTGTTATTTGATTTTGTTTCTGTTCCTGCTGGGTTAGAGCTTTTAGTCCGTTTGCCTGTACGTAAGCTTGGGATTGATCTCTTTTATGTACAGTGCTTCTAGGATGTGGAAAGTCGCCGCACATCTGCACACATGTCAACCAATTCTGTATTTTCCCTTTAGAAATGTTCTTGTTTATGATGATGCCATGTTGTTTCTAATAGGTGACTTTTTGGGGCTCCGAAGTTAGGTGGCAGTAGAACGTTCTGGACAGCTTCGCTGTCGTCACGATGTAGGATGAGGGGAGGACTTCACAGTGTTTTTCCTCTTTTGCATGTGGTGCTAATACGACATGGGACTTTTGTTTTGTCTCCTTCGTCTGTCTTGGGCTGTTTATGGAGAAGGAGGTTGCTGGTGTTCTTGTATTTTTGTAATACATGTTGTAGTTTTATTCTCCTGTTCTTGGCATGCAGGTTTTCACATTACGGTGGACGATTTGTGATAATTTATTCCTTTCCTTCTTCCTGGGTGGAGTGCGTGGTGGAGAAGAAAGCCCGGTAAAGGATAGTTATGTCTTGACTCTTTTTGTGGCGGGTATGGTTGTACCAGTTCTCCATGATTTTCTAGTCTGACGGTTGAATGTCTCTCTCGCTGAGCCTTGTTGATGAGGGACTTGAGTGGATCGCTGGATTCTTTGTGTCAAATAAGTTTGACATGTCTGGGCATGTGTGTAGCTCTTCTGATGTAAGCACCGGGGGGGGGGGGGGGGGGGAGTGTGGAGTCTTTATTCTGTGTGGCATTCGCTTTCTCCTTTGATGCAGTGGTCCGGTGTTCGTTGGTTTTACGTAAACTTGTGTGATGAATGATTTTTCTTCCTGCGTAACAAAGACGTCTAATAACGGCATTGATTTGTTTTGAACTGCCTTTCCTATTTTTGAAGTGAGGCCTGAAGTATCTTGTTTAGCAGAGCTTCAGCTGTCTGCTTCGTAGTGACTTGTCGTTTTTTATGAAGATGTCATCGATGTAGCGGCCCAGTATATGTCGGCTTGCTTATTTTCTTGAATACTTCTTCTTTCTCAGCACCCTGAAGACTTTATTGTCCAACATGCTCCTAAGGGAGAGCCGAAAGCGACGCCGTCTAATTTGTTGGATACTTTTCCCTCGGAGAGTTACAAGGTGCTTCTTTAGTGCAAGCATTCGAGGAGTCCACGTAGTACAGGTTCCGGGACGTCAAGCGGCGGGAGGGAGTCAGTTTGTTATACACCCGGTTGATGTGTAGTTGATGGTACGGTCAACATGTCCGTTGTGAGAGGGACTCGACATCATATTATCGAGTATTGTATTTGACAATATTGTAAAAAATAGTAAGGAATTTGATTTCTTATAATGTCCTAATTGCTCGATATGAAATCAATTCCTTACTAATTTTTTTCCAAATAATGCTACCCCCTCAAATTGAATTGAAACATCTATCTCCAAATTCGTAAATGAAACGTTCAACCCCAAGTCAACCAACCCCAAACTACATTGACACACATTAGTAATAAACTTCCATTTTATTGCCATCTCAGTTATAACATTCGTAACAAACTCATGATCTACTTAAGTTAAACCTTCCTAACTCTAAAAAATTAAATTTATTTTTACTAATCCTTTACCTTAAGAACACTTTCAATATAACGACCCTATACTTAAACTCTTACCTCTATATATTTACGAATTCAATGTTCTAGCTTGTAACGCTAGATACATCGACGACACGTCAAGGAATTTAACCCTTAGGTCCTCTGAACATAATGGGTATCTCTGCACTACTGGCCGACCCATCTCT
>JACEEZ010011870.1:12500-90503 GCA_016584305.1 Chionoecetes opilio
ATTTTAAATTTTTCTTTGAAATTTTTTGACTCTTAAAAAAAAGTTAGAATGTATGATTATTTGCAAATGTTATATAGCAAAAGTACTCCTAGCCTCTGAGGAATCAGGGGAAATACAGTACGGGGAAATTCCTTTTTTTTAGGATTAAATCTTTAATTGGGGAGGAATGTAAACCCTCCGAGTACCCCGTTTGTAAAAAAATAACCCAACTGCACCTCAGATAAACTCCTCTACTAACTAGAAGTCTATTTCTAACCTCCTTTTCAGGTTTTTTTTTTTTGCCCCTGCCACCCCTTTCCCCCCCCCCGGCCACGTGCTTTCCCAGTTTTCTGCCGGAAAAATATTTTTTGTCTATGTAAAGGTATTTAAAAAAAACACAAAAAACTATTAATTTTTGCAGCCCCAAATGCCACAGGCCTCGTTCAAAAGAGTTAATTACGCCATTGGCACTCCCTTATAAACCCCTTTTTTTTTTAGAATACTACTAGCTGAAGGCAGCTCTTTCACTCTTAGAAATGATTAATAAAAACATTACTCTTGATATGCCCTGAAAAAATATCATGCATATCTTACGTGAAAATTTAATTACAGACCCGGGGTCTACATTTTTATTGCTGGGAAACTGTCTCCCTAAATAATAGGTTCTAAAAAAAATAATAAAAAAATACTGCCATGTGATTACTCACGTTTCAAACACTGCTGTGTTTTTATCTTCATCCACCTTCCTGTTATTAAGTGACTACCGGGAGAGTTTTTTTGGGAAACGCACTTATTAATATTTGCAGGTATTTAAAACTTACAAAAGACTTTGAGTTCTTTTTATTTTTAAAAACTCTGTTTAATTCTGTTGTAAAATATTTTCCCCGTTTTTTGATGACCTTAAGTGTACTGTCCCCCTTTTCATTACTCCCGTTATACCAAAAATTTCCCCTTTGCATGTTTTCATGGTAAAACCCCCACCTTTATGGGATTTTTTAAGGATTTGGAAACTGGATCGGTATAGTACACAACGATGTACCCGTTAGGGATACATGTCTTTATACAATCGCGAGGTGCGTTGTTTAGGGGGAAGCGATATTTGCGTACTGGTTTTATTAAGTATTGTTAAACGATACTAAACAGGATGTTGATGTCTGTGTGTCAATGCGCCTGTACTGTATGGGGCCGATATGTGCGTACTTGTACTGGGGCCTAGCGGGTCTGAGTTCTCCACCTTTTGATGACTTTCTACCGGGGGGCCACGCCTCCCTATAAAGATGACAGGGGTCCCCCGGGGTTTTGGAAGCAAACCGGCAACACCCGCCACCTCGGCACCGAACCACGTTCCGGGCAGCTTTCCCCATATCTGCAAATAAGCCGGGGAGGGCAGAACACAGAGAGCTCAGGAGCTTGCTTGCCTCCAAATCACGACACACCCTTTCCCGTTTCTGTGTGCACTCCACACCCGGGGGTGTTGAGTGCCTTGTCCGACATTAACTTTCTGGGTCTGTCTATAGACATTTTTCATTGGGGCCTTTTAAAAAACCCCGTGCATTACTTAATGTATAAACCTTCAAGTGTAAATATAAAATATAATTAAAAATATATAATTTTAAATATATATAATATTATATTATATATATAAAATTTTATATAAATATATATAAATATATAATATATCTTTGTATATTTGTCTTACTCGAATCCTTTGGCCTAAAAAATATTTATAAATTCGTAAAGCCGCTCGACCCCCTTTAGCCCATACCACTTTATTGATGTGTACCTCTGGGCAACGAAGCAAGTTACCTGCCCGTCCAAGAGGGCATCATCCGGCAATCACCCTTACAGGTTAGTAACCAGTATCAACATGGTGTGAACCCGTTACCCGTAAAATAGCCATACTAAAAAGGGTAACGTGTGTGTGTGTGTGTGTGTGTGTGTGTGTGAGAGAGAGAGAGAGAGAGAGAGAGAGAGAGAGAGAGAGAGAGAGAGAGAGAGAGAGAGAGAGAGAGAGAGAGAGAGAGAGAGAGAGAGAGAGAGAGAGAGAGAGAGAGAGAGAGAGAGAGAGAGAGAGAGAGAGAGAGAGAGAGAGAGAGAGAGAGAGAGAGATATTATTGTTACTATTATTAGTTTATTAACAAAAGTTTCACAAACATTTTACCTTATTACATGTATAACTTTCCCATATTTGTCCAAAATTATATTCTTATATATTTCATATTAACCGTAAACAAACAAACAAAACACATCTACTATGGTGACACATCCCTAACATATATAATTTCAATAAATCATATAAATAACTGCACAGACAGCCTACTGTATCACTTTTACCCATCAAATTATCCATTCTGGAGAAGTCTAGCATGTCATAGTTGCTTCTACATTGACTGGAGAGTGGACGCTGCAGCAACACATGGGACTCATCCTGCACTGAATTTTCTGCACATGAACACAGTCGTAGTTCTTTTGGTATTCCATTTCTCCTGCCTGTTTCTATTCTAAGATTATGGGACATCATACGTAGCCTCGTAAAAGCTTGGCGTTTATAATCCGGAATAAAATCCCTATTTACATACACTGAATGTACAGAGAGTCCGGCGTTGATTTGTGCTCTATATGTGACATATTTGGAGGCATTCTGAGGTTTCTCCGAATCCGTTTAGCCACCCTGTCAAGTGGGTTTACAATACTCTAATACCTTAGTGCCTATGTCAGGAATCTGTAATCTGTACCCCGGAGTATTGACCGCCTCACACAAACTGAACGCTAATGAAGGGTTTTCCCTTCATCTGGTGCCCTCACCGTGACTCAAAAAAATTTCGCCTTTTCCCTAAAATTACATTTTGTCTGGTTGTATCCTTTAAATCTACGAACCCGGGACTGGTAAATTTCCTAAAACTTCTAGCAAAATTTTGGGCTCTGTTGACTGTGCAATGATCTTCTTGGGATGGGGTTTACCGGTTTCTGATCTGTACAGAAAAAAAGATGCCATTGGCGCTCAAACCCCTTTGTACTTATAGTTTTGGGCTATTAGCGTTCGCACACAAAATAAGCAAATTTTTTGGGCTTCTCCTGAGTTTCGGAAGACCAAGAAAAGTTTTTTTTTGCATCTCGCTAAACCACCCCCCCCAATACGATTTTAAAGCGTACTAAATCTTAATTCTGCATTTAAAACGGGTTCTGTCTTCAGCCTGCCGGAATAATCTACCCTTTGTTTTTTTTCATTTCCCCCATTCCAATTCACGACAATAATTAGTACTAACTCAGTTTTCTAAAACACAAAATCCCTTGACGTGCCAGTATTACCATATCACCATAATAATAACGTTTCAAACTCCAAGAAAACCCCTGAGGCCCAACACTCGCCTCACATCCTAACAGCTGGTCCATGTATAGGGGAACGTAACGCTGGATGGAGCCCCTTGGCGCACCCCCACCGTGGGTCTATGGTGCGGACCGTAGCACGCTCCGGTCGGAAACTAAAAGAACAAGGGAAGGGGATTCCGCAGTAAGTTTCAAAGCAGCGATTGTCACGCCACTACCGCGGGATGGGTAAAAAAGGAAGGAACATTAAGGACGACGGAACGATGGGGAAAATCAAAAACTCCTAATTTCCGCGTTTCCTCTATCTTTTTATGAATTTTTTTTTTCTTCTGGGTAGTATCTTTGACAAGGAAATATATGATATAAAGCAATACGGTAGCTAGTTTTATTCAAAATTTCATGATATTTGCAGGGTAATTTGGGGGGGTTAAAATTCGCCAGGTTGAAGGTTGGGGTTATGTCCAAAAAGGGGAAAACAGTTGTTTTACTCTTTAATGCGCAGGGGGAAACCAAAACATGCCGGTGGGAGTGCCCGGTGGGAAATTACCCCTTGTTAAAAAAAATTTAAATTGATGTTTATAACGCCCAAGTTTGAAATTTTAAATTTTTGAAAAGTGTGATAACGGTGCCAAAATAAGGTTTAGCATTTTGGGTTTTTGGTAGGGGGTAAGGCTGTTTGGAAAACCGGGCCCCCCCGGGGAAAATGCATTTGGGGTAATACGGTTGGGAAAAAAACTTATTAAACCCCCTTTTACACCAGTTGGGGGTAATAATGCGTCAGGTGGGGGTAATAATGCTCGGTGGGGGAAAAAATGCGCAGATTTGGGTAATAATCTCAGTTTGGGTAAAAATGCGTCGGTGGGGGAAAAATCGTCAGGTGTGGGTAATGATGCGACAGGTGTGGGAAATAATGGCGCCAGGTGTGGGTAAAAATGCTTCGGTGTGGGTAAAAATGCGCCAGGTTGGGATAATGCCCGGGTGTGGGAAATTGCGTCAGGGGTGGGAAATGATGCGCCGGGTGTGGGTAATATGCGCCAGGTGTGGGTAATAATCGCCAGGTGGGGGAAAAAATGCTCAGGTGTGGGAATAATGCTCGGTGGGGGTAATGATGCGACAGGTGGGGGAAATATGCGGGGTGTGGGTAAAAATGCTTCCTTGTGGGAAATATGCCAGGTGTGGGAAATAATGCGCCAGGTGGGGGGAAATATTCTCGGGGTTGGGAAATAATTGTCAGGTGTGGGAAATGATGCCCAGGTGGGGGTAAAAAAATCGTCGGGGTGGGGAAATAATAGTCAGGTGTGGGAAATGTGCGACAGGTTGGGAAAAATAATGCGCCAGGTGGGGGTAAAATGCGTAGGTGTGGGTATAAGCGTCAGGTGTGGGTAAAAAGCGTCAGGTTTGGGAAAAAATGCTCGGTGTGGGAAAATGATGCGCAGGTGTGGGAAATAATCGCCGGGTTTGGGGGGGTAAAGCATCAGGGGGGGTAATAATGGTTTCAGGTGTGGGTAATGATCACAGGTTGGGAAATAATGCGCCGGTGTGGTAATAAGCATCAGGTGGGGTAATAATGCGCCGGGTGTGGGTAATAATGCTCAGGTGTGGGAAATGTGAACAGGTGGGGAAAAATGCGCCGGTGTGGGTAATTGCATCGGTGTGGGTAATAATGCCCGGGTGGGGGTAAAAATCGTCGGTGTGGGTAAAAAATGCGTCGGTGTGGGAAATTTAAACACAGGTGGGGGTAGAAATTTGTCAGGTGTGGGTAAAAAATGCGTCAGGGTGGGTAATAATGGTCGGTGTGGTAAAAATGCTCAGGTGTGGGAAATAATGCGTCGGTGTGGGTAATAAGCTCTGTTGGGATGTCGCCTGTTGGGAAAAAAATGCTCGGGGGGGAAAAAGGGATGCCCAAAGTGTGGGTAATAATGCGTCATTGTGGGTAATGATGCCCATGGGGGAAAAAATGCGTGGTTTGGATAATGATGCCCGGGGGGGGGAAATAATCGTCAGGGTGGGTAATGATCAAGGTGTGGGAAATAAGGGCCCGGTGGGGGATTGATGCCAGGTGTGGGAAATAAGTGTCATGTGTGGGAAATGATCCCCGGGGTGGGGGAAAAATGCGTCGGTGGGGGTAAGGATGCGCCAGGTGTGGGAAATTGCTCAGGTGGGGGAAATGATGGGCCAGGTTTGGGTAAAAATGCATCAGGTGGGGTAATGATGCCCCGGGGTGTGGTAAAAACTCAGGGGGGTATGTCCCCAGGGGGGGGTAAAAATCCCGGGGGGTTTTGGGTATGTTGCCGGGTTTGGGGGGTAATAATGCGTCGTTTGGGTATGATGCCCGGGTTGGGGGTTTAAAAAATGCGCAGGTGGGTAAAATGCACCAGGTGTGGGTATAATGGGGGTCATGTGGGTAATGATCCCCCAGGTGTGGGAAATGAGCCCCGGGTGGGGGGTAAAAAATGCGTCGGGTGTTGGTAATGATCGCCGGGGGGGTAATGAGGGCCCCGGTGTGGGAAATAATTTGGGTTTCCCAGGTGTGGGTAATATGCCCAGGTGGGGGTAAAAATGCGTCAGGTGGGGGTATGATCGCCGGTGGGGGTAAAATGCGTCAGGTTGGGTAATGTGCCCAGGTGGGGGAAATGATCTCGGTGTGTGTAATAAGCGTCGGTGTTGGAAATGATGCCCAGGTGTGGATAATATGCGCCAGGTGTGGGAATAATGCGTCGGGTGGGGGTAATGATGGCCAGGTGTGGGTAAGGATCCCAGGTGTGGGAAATTATGCGCCGTTGGGTAAAATGCGTCGGGTTTGGGGGTAATGATGCGCCAGTTGGGGTAATAATCGCCAGGGTGGGTAATAATGTGTGGGTGTGGGTAATGACGCCAGGGGGGAAATGACGCCAGGGGGGGAAAAAATCGTCAGGTGTGGGTAATGACCCCGGGTATGGGTAAAATGCGTCAGGCGTAAAAAAAAGATAGAACAAAAGATGACGTCTTGCATCCCGCCATAAAAATGTCGCGGGAATCCCAAGTTCGAAAATTGAAGCCGTCGCCTATTCGGGCCACTCTGTCCCCCCCGCCCCTGGTCCCCCTTTTGGGTGCCATCTCAGGGGTGAGACTGGCCTTCCAGAGCCAAACCTCGCCTAGAAGGGAAAAAAACCAGTGGGCTACTAAGGGGGAACCCGTTTATATTTTTGATCAGTCCTCTAACAAAACCACAACACACACAAAAAAAACGCGCACAAAAAAAACACAAAAAAACACCAAAAAAACCCCCGCAAAACGCAGGGAAACGCCGCAAACACACGCCAGCACACGCAAACCACGCACACCACACACCCACCACACACCCCCTACCTACACATACCTTTCCGGTGAAAAGGGTTTTTATGCCTTCCCTTTCCTCAGCTTCTTTCCTCCAGTGCCCCCGCGCGCGCCTTCATTCGCTAAAAATGGTTTCTTGGCGACACCCCCAGCTGGTCCTCGCTCAGCCCCCCCCCGAAAGGGGTTTTAGCCGCTGCGCTCCGTCATCACCCGTCTTCAGGGCCTCAAGTGCAGCAATGAAAATCTCTCAGCCAAGGGGACGCTTCTCCCAACCTCCCTTTAGGGAAAGCTAGTAACCCCGTAACCACTTAGGGAAAGACAGCCCCCTGAATAGCATATCAAAATTGCATAAAACCCCTTAAAAAGAACGCAAGGCTTTTTAAAAAAGTTTGCGGTTTGTGGGGAATTTCTGTAACCAAAAAAATCATCAAAATCACATTCGTCTTCCCGAAAATTGACTAACTCTCCAGCGACGCTGAGAGTCTTTCATCCATCCCATTCTTGAAGTAGGAGACCACGGTGTCCTTGGGGTTTTCCCCGGGCCCCGCACACCACCCGGGGGAGCACGCAGCCCCAAGGAAGCCTCGCTAAACATGTACACAGGACTGGGGCCAAATATTCAAAGATTGTATACTATTACTACTGCTTAGGGTGCCATATGCCTCTGATGTCTGGCACTTTTTTCCCTTTTTTTTCATTAATCAAATTTAAAATTTTCCCGGGGCCCCTATTCTGGCTCGAACATGTAGGGTTGCCTCCCATCACAATCCGGACCCAAACGGCCCGTATTTTTCCTTTCATTAAAAAACGCGGGCCCGGCAAATTCTACNGGGTCCCAAAAAACCAACAGCCCCTTTAACAGCCAGCAGCCTACAGCCAGAGCCTTAAAACCCCCACCCTTACCCAGCACCACAGCCGCTGCAGTGCCCCGGCCAAAGTGTCACTCATCTTTCCCTCACATCGTAAACTGCCCTTGGAGAAACCCCCCTTGTTTTCAGCAGTACGGATGGACTTCCCTTGCGAATTCAACAATGTTAGTGAGGAAGAAACACTAGCGACCCTACGGGAGACATACTTTAAAAACGCCACTGTTTACATAAAAACACTTAGTGGTGATCAAAATATTTACATATTTTTTTTTGCTTAAATAGCCTGTTAACAAATTTAAGTAATTTAAATTTGCAGTTTTTTTTCTAAGATGTTGTAAATATGCTTACCGCTAATATTTATAATTTCTTGTAATTCTTAAAATTTGCTAGCTTCCTTTATATGTAATTATATTATATTAAATTCCCCTTCTTAAATTTGCCAAAAACCCCCGGAATGGGAGATAATAGTTATTAATTAAAAGTTTTACTTATGAATTTTTTTGACTCTTAAACAAAGTTAGAATGATAGTAAATTATTTGTAGAATGTAAGTTATCGATGTACTCCTACCCTCTAGGAATCAAAAATGACAGACGGGGAATTAAACCTTTTTTTTTGAGGAATTAACTTTTGAATTGGGGGAGGAATGTAATCCCCTCCGAGTACCTCCTTTTGTAACAAAAAATAACCTTACTGCACCTCAGAAATTCCTCTACAAACTAGAAGTCATTTCTAACAAACCCCCCGTTGCAGGTGTTTTTTTTTTTTCCCCTGCCGAAGACTTTTTCCTCAGGCCACTAGTGCTATTACGCCAATTTTATCTGCCAGAAATATTTGTTATGTGGGATATTTAACACAAAAAAATTAATTTAGCAGCCCAAGTGCCACGGGCCCCGTGTCAAAAGATTAAATTACTGCCATTGGCCTCCTTATGCCTTTTTTATTGTATAAATACTATTCTAGCTGAAGGAGCTCTTATCACTCTTAAGAATGTTAAATAAATACATTCTCTCGGATTTCAGAAATAATTACATGCATATCTTAACGTAAAAATTTTATTACAGCCCCGGGAGTCAAATTTTTTTATTAGCTGAAAAGCTTACTCCGTAAAAAATAGGTTCATAAAACGAAAAAAATTCACTTCTCGAGAATGATTAAATAAATAAATACCTCTATATGCCATAAAATAATATAAGCATATCTTAAACGTGAACATTTATTTTACAGACCCGGAGTCTATTTTTTATTGCTGAGAGCCGTCTCCGTAAATAATTCCCTGGCAACACGATTTTTCTGGAAAAAGGTTTTAAAAACAAATTCAACTAAAATTTGGGCTGCTGATTACGAATATGAACTCAATTTTTGTCTATCACATCAGGATTTCGCGATATACATTTTTCAATTTTTTATGAAATGACTCATCCCTATATACGAAGGTTTCAAGAAAAAACACGTGATTTTTGTAATACATTTTGTATATTCTTAATCGGGAATTACAAAGATTCGAAGTCCATGTACAAGTAAAAAATATATGCAAAATTTAAAAATGGGAAATAAAAAAAATACATATATATGGTGACAGATCAATGGCAGTACAGTTATGTAATTTTTTTTTTGGGGGATCTCTGATGTACAGTTTCGGGGTTGTCCTCCATCAAGCCCACAATAACCCCTCATATTGAGTCCCCCCCCGGCCCTTGATACCGTTTTTCCCCATTTTTTTTAATGCCCTGATGAAAACGCTCCCCTTTTCCCTCGTCACACCCCCAAGTTCCCCGGAAATTTGTCCAAATGGTGTGTAATAGGAACCTTGATCTCATTCTACATCCAAGATTCGCGGCTCATAGAGCTTTCCACAATCTCTTCATAGTTGTCGCTTTTTTTTCCCTAAAAAATTCTTCACCACTTCAAAGCTTTCCCAATTTTTCTTCTGTTCATTCTTGATGTGATAAATTTGGATCTCTCATTAGGTTCTTTTGAGATCCTTTAAAATATTCCGCCTTTCTTCTCTTCACTAAGCCTATTTAGACATTCTTTTCGCCAGATGCCAAACTCTGTCGCTGAGGCCATCTTTTTTCACCCAATGCCTGCTGTAGCTCTACTGTCCCTTTAAAACCGAAAACAGGGGTATTTTGTGTACCCTCCTTTGACCCAAAAAAAGTTAACCATTTTCAAATCGACACAATTAACCACCCTAACATGATATTGAACCTCTTAGGACAACTTGATGTTGTTATATTCTTTTTTAAGTTTTACAGAAGCCTATTTTACAGAGCCCTACTTATTTTCCCTTGTGTAACGACACATTTCAAAAATTTTTTGGAAAATGTCAATAAAAAAGCCTCCCCAAACCTTAAATTTTGCAGCAGCCCCTAAAAAAAAGTACCCTTCTACATCAGTACAATAGACAAACTGGCCATCTGAATGGAAGTATTACCAGTTCTCTTCCCTGTTACGATAAAAAAAGACCCTGTGCCCGGGGTTTTAGCATTCGATTCTCTTGCAGTCTTGAAGACAAAAAGTTCAGCAACTCTTTTGGTAAAAAAAGATCCTAAACCAAATCATTCAAAGCAACTGAGTAACAGAATTGGTTTGTCCAATCTTCATCAGATGGCTGAAAAAAATCTGTATGCCCCCTCATCAGTGGGGGCAGGTGAGCGAATCTGTTTTTTCATTTTTTGAAGCTCAGTAAATATTTGGGACAGGTTTTTTTCACTAGGGTAATGGTCGAATACTGAAGGGGTACTTGGGTATTGCAAATTTTTTTGATTCTATTGGAAACCTTTTACATTACAAGGCCGAAATAGCAGTCATCTAAAAGATTCTTGGTTTCTTCCAAAAAAGGCACTCCAAACTTTAAATTTTGCCTTCTTTCCTTTAGACCATGATCTCAAAATCTCAACACGGGTTTTTTACACTTTTTAGGGGCCCAATGCTTGTCTTGGCTCCAAGGGGTACTTTGAAGTACCAAAATACCGCTCTTAAAAAAGTCATAATGTTGCGCCTCGATCTTCAAAGAAAGCTTCCACGATGTAGCAAAATATTTGGGATCTTTGAGCACTTTTTTCTGTGAGATTAACCATTGTTGAGCAGCAACACCAATGCGGACAAAAAAAAGAAAAGATTTGTTAGTACCTGAGTTGTTCCTTAAATTTTGCTCCCCAACCACCTACACTTAGGCTTTGTTTCACAAAAAAGAAAAAACAGGAAAATACAAAAAAATAACCAATTCAATGTAAAATTCAATAAAACATACCTGCGGACGATTGCTGTGAAAGTTGAAATGGTTTTTTTATTTCGTATCATAAAGAAGGGGAATGTTATGCTTTTCAAAGAAACGAAGATATTCCCCAGTTTTTTGGGAGAGAATTAAAATAAACCATATAATCCCCCCCTTTTCACACTACCAATAAAAGGGATAAATTTTTTTCTGAAATTCAGAATTAAGTGATACGGGTAAGTTTTGGAAAACGCACTTATTAATATTTGCGGGATATTAACACATTAACAACTTTGAGTTCTTTTTTATTCTAAAACTCATTTTAATTTGTTGAAAAGTTTTTTACCATTTATTGATGCCTTAAGTGCACTGTCCTAAGCATTACCCCTTTATACCAAACTTTCCTTTTTGCTATGTTGTCATGAAACCCCCTCACCTTTATAGGTATTTTAAGGATTGGCAACCTGGAATTTGTTGTACACAACTGTCACAAGTTAGGTATCATGTCTTTATAAAATCCGGGGTCGCTTTGTTGTAAAAGGGGGGAGCGTATTAGCTACTGTTATATTATATGTATTGTTAATCGTATAATGCAGGATGTGTGAGTGTCTGTGTGTCAATGCGCCTTACTGTACTGGGGCCTAGTACTGTGCGTACTATGTACGGCGCCTACGGGGCTGAGTTACGCCACCTTTTTATGCATAGCTGAACCGGGGGCCACGCATCCCCAATAAGAGACATGGTAGCCTGGGTTTGGGGAAAACCGGTCATCACCCGCCACCTCGGACACCGGGAAACCCCGCTTCGGGCACTTTTTTCATATGCTGCAAATAAGCGGGGAGGGACAGAAACAAGAGCTCAGGAACCGTTAGCTTGCTCCCAAAACACGACCCCTTCCGTGTGTCTGTGGCCCCTCCACACCCGGAGGTGTGTGAGTGCCTTGTCACGACATTAACTGTTCTGGCTTGTCTATTAGACATTAGTTCATTGGGCCTTTAAAAAACCCCCCGACATTACTTAATGATAAATTCCAAGGCTTTATTATATTATATATATATATATATATATATATATAAATTATATCGTTTGTATATTTGTCTTACTCGAATCCTTTGGGGCCCAAGAATACTTATACTTCGTAAAGACCGCTCGACCACGTTTAGCCCTACCACTTTTGATGTGTACCTCTGGGCAACGAAGCAAGTTACCAGCCCGTCAAGAGGGCATCACCGGCAATCACCCCTTAAAAGGTTAGTAACCAGTATCAACATGGTGTGAACCCGTTACCCGTAAAAATACCATACTAAAAGGGTAACGTGTGTGTGTGTGGTGTGTGTGTGTGTTGTGTGGAGAGAGAGAGAGAGAGAGAGAGAGAGAGAGAGAGAGAGAGAGAGAGAGAGAGAGATGAGGAGAGAGAGAGAGAGAGAGAGAGAGAGAGAGGGGAGAGAGAGAGAGAAGGAAAAGGAGGGGAGAGAGAGAGAGAGAGAGAGAGAGAAGGAGAGAGAGAGAGAGAGAGAGAGAGAGAGAGAGAGATATTTTTGTTACTATTATTTGTTTATACAATAGTTTCACAAACATTTTCCTTATTACATGTTTTAACCCTTCCCATATTTGCCCAAAATTATATTTTATATTTTAAATATTAACCGTAAACAAACAAAAAAACACATCTACTATGGTGACACATCCCTAACATATATAATTTCAATAAATCATATAAATACTGCACAGACAGCTACTGTATCACTTGTACCCATCAAATTATCCATTCTGGAAAAAGTCTAGCATGCATAGTTGCTTCTACATTGACTGGAGAGTGGACGCTGCAGCAACACATGGGACTCATCCTGCACTGAATTTTCTGCACATGAACACAGTCGTAGTTCTTTTGGTATTCCATTTCTCCTGCCTGTTTCTATTCTAAGATTATGGGACATCATACGTAGCCTCGTAAATGCTTGGCGTTTATAATCCGGAATAAAATCCCTATTTACATACACTGAATGTACAGAGAGTCCGGCGTTGATTTGTGCTCTATATGTGACATATTTGGAGGCATTCTGAGGTTTCTCCGAATCCGTTTAGCCACCCTGTCATGTGGGTTTACAATACTCTAATACCTTAGTGCCTATGTCAGGAATCTGTAATCTGTACCCCGGAGTATTGACCGCCTCACACAAACTGAACGCTAAATGGAAGGGTTTCCCTTCATCTGGTGCCCTCAACCGTGACTCAAGAAAATTTCGCCTCTTCCTAGCAATTACATCTTGTGCTGGTTGTATGCCTGATTCAATCATACAGAGATCCGGACTGGTATATTTCCTGACTTCTAGCAAAATCTTGGCTCTGTTGTACTGTGCAATGATCTTCTTCGGATAGGTTACTAGCCAGGTTTCTGATCTGTACAGAAGAGATGATGCCATTGCAGCGTCGAACACCTTGTACTTATAGATGTATGGCATATTAGCGTTCGCAGCACAAAATATAGCAAATTTATTGAGCTTCTCCTGACGTTTCGTGAAGACCTAACGCAAAGTTTATTTTTGCATCATCGCTAAACCACGCCCCCAAATACAGATATTTAGAAGCGTACTTCATCTTAATGTCATGCATTATCAACGGGGTTCTGTCTTCAGCCATGCCGCGAATAATCATACCCTTTGTTTTCTTTTCATTTCACACTATTCCATATTCACGACAATAATTCAGTACTACACTCAGTTTTCTCAAACACGAATCCCTTGACGTGGCCAGTATTACCATATCATCCATAAGTAATAACGTGTTCAAGTCTCTAAGAAACCCATGAGGCCCAACACTACGCCTCAGCATCCTAACAAGCTGGTCCATGTATATGGTGAACAGTAAACAGCTGGATGGAGCCCCTTGGCGCACCCCCACCTATGGTGGGTATGTCTATGGTGGCGGACCGTAGCACGCTCCAGGTCAAGGAAGCTAGAGAACAAGGAAGGTGATTCCTGCAGTAAAGTTTCAAAGCAGCGATTGTCACGCCATCTAACCGCGGGATAGTGGTAAAGACAGAGAACGGACGACATTAGAGGACGGACGGAATCGATGGGTAACTCAAATACTCCTAATATTCCTGCAGTTCCTCTATAGCTTTCATAGAATTTTTTTTCTTCTGGATAGTATCTTTGACAAGGAAATATATGATATAAAGCAATACGGTAGCTAAGTTTTATTCAAATTGCTATGATATTTGCAGGTAATTTGAGGGTTACAAATCATGCAGAACATGTTGCAATGCTTGATTATGTAACACAAAGCAGACAAGTATGATCATTTCTCTCTTACATGCAGACACATGGCAACACCAACACCTGCCGGTGAGACGTGCCCGGTGAGTGACAATGTACCTCCTTAGTTAACGATGATGATGCAGGGATATGATAGATTTATACACAGTCTAAGTGTATGTATATTAATTTTGTACAAGTGTGTTATAACGGATGCCAGGAAATGAAGCGTCCACCTTCAGCGGGTGAGGGTGTTTGAGTGAGGACGGGTCAGAGGGCTGCTGGCTGACCTGAGCTCCCCAGCAGACAAATGCATTTCGCCAAGCGTACACTCAGCGTTTCCANCAAAGCAAAGTTGCATATTCTTCATGCTAAACACGCCTGAATGCCGTATAATCATTACTCCGTTTGTCTTGGTGCCATATATACGATTCACCATTCCATATTCACGACAATAATTCAGTACTACACTCAGTTTTCTCAAACACGAATCCCTTGACGTGGCCAGTATTACCATATCATCCATAAGTAATAACGTGTTCAAGTCTCCAAGAAACCCATGAGGCCCAACACTACGCCTCAGCATCCTAACAAGCTGGTCCATGTATATGGTGAACAGTAAACAGCTGGATGGAGCCCCTTGGCGCACCCCCACCGTGGCGTCTATGGTGGCGGACCGTAGCACGCTCCAGGTCAAGGAAGCTAGAGAACAAGGAAGGTGATTCCTGCAGTAAAGTTTCAAAGCAGCGATTGTCACGCCATCTAACCGCGGGATAGTGGTAAAGACAGAGAACGGACGACATTAGAGGACGGACGGAATCGATGGGTAACTCAAATACTCCTAATATTCCTGCAGTTCCTCTATAGCTTTCATAGAATTTTTTTTCTTCTGGATAGTATCTTTGACAAGGAAATATATGATATAAAGCAATACGGTAGCTAAGTTTTATTCAAATTGCTATGATATTTGCAGGTAATTTGAGGGTTACAAATCATACAGAACATGTTGCAATGCTTGATTATGTAACACAAAGCAGACAAGTATGATCATTACTCTCTTACATGCAGACACATGGCAACACCAACACCTGCCGGTGAGACGTGCCCGGTGAGTGACAATGTACCTCCTTAGTTGACGATGATGATGCAGGGATATTGATAGATTTATACACAGTCTAAGTGTATGTATATTAATTTTGTACAAGTGTGTTATAACGGATGCCAGGAAATGAAGCGTCCACCTTCAGCAGGTGAGGGTGTTTGAGTGAGGACGGGTCAGAGGACTGCTGGCTGACCTGAGCTCCCCCGCAGACAAATGCATTTCGCCAAGCGTACACTCAGCGGTTGCCAGAAAAACAACATATTCCAATTACCACCATTACACCAGGTGTGGGTAATAATGCGTCAGGTGTGGGTAATAATGCGTCAGGTGTGGGTAATAATGCGTCAGATGTGGGTAATAATGCGTCAGGTGTGGGTAATAATGCGTCAGGTGTGGGAAATAATGCGTCAGGTGTGGGTAATGATGCGACAGGTGTGGGAAATAATGCGCCAGGTGTGGGTAATAATGCTTCAGGTGTGGGTAATAATGCGCCAGGTGTGGGTAATAATGCGCCAGGTGTGGGAAATAATGCGTCAGGTGTGGGTAATGATGCGCCAGGTGTGGGTAATAATGCGCCAGGTGTGGGTAATAATGCGCCAGGTGTGGGAAATAATGCGTCAGGTGTGGGTAATAATGCGTCAGGTGTGGGTAATGATGCGACAGGTGTGGGAAATAATGCGCCGGGTGTGGGTAATAATGCGTCACGTGTGGGTAATGATGCGACAGGTGTGGGAAATAATGCGCCAGGTGTGGGTAATATTGCATCAGGTGTGGGTAATAATGTGTCAGGTGTGGGTAATGATGCACCAGGTGTGGGTAATAATGCGTCAGGTGTGGGAAATAATGAGTCAGGTGTGGGTAATGATGCGACAGGTGTGGGAAATAATGCGCCAGGTGTGGGTAATAATGCGTCAGGTGTGGGTAATAATGCGTCAGGTGTGGGTAATAATGCGTCAGGTGTGGGATATAATGCGTCAGGTGTGGGTAATGATGCGACAGGTGTGGGAAATAATGCGCCAGGTGTGGGTAATAATGCATCAGGTGTGGGTAATAATGTGTCAGGTGTGGGTAATGATGCAACAGGTGTGGGAAATAATGCGCCAGGTGTGGGTAATAATGCATCAGGTGTGGGTAATAATGCGCCAGGTGTGGGTAATAATGCGTCAGGTGTGGGTAATGATGCAACAGGTGTGGGAAATAATGCGCCAGGTGTGGGTAATAATGCATCAGGTGTGGGTAATAATGCGCCAGGTGTGGGTAATAATGCGTCAGGTGTGGGTAATAATGCGTCAGGTGTGGGTAATAATACATCAGGTGTGGGTAGTAATGTGTCAGGTGTGGGTAATAATGCGTCAGGTGTGGGTAATAATGTGTCAGGTGTGGGTAATAATGCGTCAGGTGTGGGTAATAATGCGTCAGGTGTGGGTAATAATGCGTCATGTGTGGGTAATGATGCGCCATGTGTGGGAAATAATGCGTCAGGTGTGGAAAATGATGCACCAAGTGTGGGTAATAATGCGTCATGTGTGGGTAATGATGCGCCATGTGTGGGAAATAATGCGTCAGGTGTGGATAATGATGCGCCAGGTGTGGGAAATAATGCGTCAGGTGTGGGTAATGATGCGACAGGTGTGGGAAATAATGCGCCAGGTGTGGGTATTGATGCGCGAGGTGTGGGTAATAATGTGTCATGTGTGGGTAATGATGCGCCGGGTGTGGGAAATAATGCGTCAGGTGTGGGTAATGATGCGCCAGGTGTGGGAAATAATGCATCAGGTGTGGGTAATGATGGGCCAGGTGTGGGTAATAATGCATCAGGTGTGGGTAATGATGCGCCAGGTGTGGGTAATAATGCGTCAGGTGTGGGTAATGATGCGCCAGGTGTGGGTAATAATGCGTCAGGTGTGGGTAATGATGTGCCAGGTGTGGGTAATAATGCGTCAGCTGTGGGTAATGATGCACCAGGTGTGGGTAATAATGCGTCAGGTGTGGGTAATAATGCACCAGGTGTGGGTAATAATGCGTCAGGTGTGGGTAATGATGCGCCAGGTGTGGGTAATGATGCGCCAGGTGTGGGTAATAATGCGTCAGGTGTTGGTAATGATGCGCCAGGTGTGGGTAATGATGCGCCAGGTGTGGGAAATAATGCGTCAGGTGTGGGTAATGATGCGCCAGGTGTGGGTAATAATGCGTCAGGTGTGGGTAATGATGCGCCAGGTGTGGGTAATAATGCGTCAGGTGTGGGTAATGATGCGCCAGGTGTGGGTAATGATGCGTCAGGTGTGTGTAATAATGCGTCAGGTGTTGGTAATGATGCGCCAGGTGTGGATAATGATGCGCCAGGTGTGGGAAATAATGCGTCAGGTGTGGGTAATGATGCGCCAGGTGTGGGTAATGATGCGCCAGGTGTGGGTAATTATGCGCCAGGTGTGGGTAATAATGCGTCAGGTGTGGGTAATGATGCGCCAGGTGTGGGTAATAATGCGCCAGGTGTGGGTAATAATGTGTCAGGTGTGGGTAATGATGCGCCAGGTGTGGGTAATGATGCGCCAGGTGTGGGAAATAATGCGTCAGGTGTGGGTAATGATGCGCCAGGTATGGGTAATAATGCGTCAGGCGTAAAAAAAAAGATAGAACAAAAGATAGACTGTCTTGCATCACCGCCATAAAAGAGTGTCGCAGGAATCCCAAGTTACGAGAAATTGAAGCCGTCGCCTATTCGGGCCACTCTGTCCTCCGTCCACTGGTCCATCTTGGCTGCCATCTCAGGGGTGAGACTGGCCTTCCAGGAGCCAACCTCGCCTAGACAAGGGAAAGAAACCAGTGAGGCTACTAAGGGAGGAACCTGTTTATATTGTTGATCAGTCCTCATACACAAACACACACACACACACACAAAAAGAAACGCGCACAAAAAAAACACAAAAACAAACACCAAAAACCGCACGCAAACGCAGGCAAACGCACGCAAACACACGCAAGCACACGCAAACACACGCACACACACACACACACACACACACACACACATACCTACACATACCTTTCCGGTAGAAGGTTTTCATGCCCTTCCTTTCCTCAGCATTCTTTTCCTCCAGTGCCCCCGCGCGCGCCTTCATCTCGCTAAAACTGGTGTACTTGGCGACACCCTCCAGCTGGTCCTCGCTCAGCCCCGCCCCGAGGAAGGTGTTGAGCCGCTGCAGCTCCGTCATCACGTCGCTCTTCAGGTCCTCGAAGTGCAGCAAGTGAAGGTCTCTCAGACCAAGGTGACGCTTCTCCCAGACCTCCTTCAGGAAGAGCTAGTACGGCCCGTAAGCCACTGTAGGGGAAAGACACGACCACATGAATGAGGCATATCAAGATGCATAATACCCGTTAAAGAGAACTGCAAGGCTTGTAAGAAGAATGTTGCAGGTTTGTGGGAAATATTCTGTACATCAAATAAATCATCAAACTCACATTCGTCTTCCACGAAGTATTGAACATAACTCTCCAGCGAACGCTGAGAGTCTTTCATCCATCGCCAGTGCTTGAAGTAGGAGACCACGGTGTCCTTGGGGTTCCGGGCCACGCACACCACCTGGGGGAGCACGCAGCCCTAAAGAAGCCTCGCTCAAACATGTACATCACGTGACTGTCAAATAGTTCAAAGATTGTATACTATTACTACTGCTTCAGGGTGCCATATGACCTCTGATGTCTGGCACATTTTCCCTTTTTTGCATTAATTCAATTAAATTCGTCCGGCCCGTATTCTGGCTCGAACATGTAGGGTTGCGCTCCCATCACAATCGGCGGTAGGTTTTCCTCATATACGCGCCCAGCATCATCTACTTCAGTCTCAGATTGAGCATCTTACTCTAAATCTGTCACAGCGACAGATTCACTGTCTGACACCGAACTGAAATTGCTCATCATTTACATTTGCTGGTCCTTGCGACAGCTGTCACAAATGCAGACGACTGTTGTTTACATGTTTGTGACCACCTTAAATGACGTCATCTATAATATTTGCGGGCCTGTTGGAATGAAGAAAGTTTTTTTCGCGCGCTTTTTACAAAAGTCGTGTATTTACGGAAATAAAGCCTGGAAATCAATTATTATTGGTGGATTAGGTATTTTGAATGGTCATTCAACATAATTATGCAAAGAAAAAATGGGTCTGGACGATTACTTTAATTTACTTCTACGTGTAAATGGTTTGTTTACCTTGCACGTGTCTAGGAGTGTGGGGAGGAGGAGAGAGAGGGGTATGTGTGTCTTGATGGTGCGGGGGTCCGGGGCGTTCTCGGTGACCTGCAGCATGAAACCCTTGGTGATGTCCTGGCCGGGCCACAGCGCCTCGAACATCTCCTTGTATGTGTGTGAGGCGGGCAGGTTGGCGAGGTAGTCCTGGATCACCATGTCCGCGCTGCACGTAGACAGACAGATAGATAGATGAATACGTATGTATGTATTATATTATATTAGATTATGTTGCCTAAGTAATTATTGTAATCTATGTATATTATTTTTGGGAGCTCTTTAAAAATGTTCATATTAAAAGAGCTCTGCCTAGATGTTTGTGATATGTTCATTTTCTTCGGTTTATAGTTGGGCAAATACACATTTTTTACTTTGACTTTGACTTTGATATATAGATAGATAGATTTTAACTTATTGACCACAGTGTAGATCTTATAATTAACACATACTCTTATAACAATGCATACTGTAAGTACTAATACAAACAACACAAATTATACAGACATACACAACGTAATACATTAAAACAACACCACTAACGCACTCTTTGGTACCAAGACCTGTAATGTCTGTTTGGGGGGTTGGACCGTGTGTGTGTGTGTAGGGTGTGTGTGTGTGTGTGTGTGTAGAGTGTGTGTGTGTGTGTAGGTGTGTGTGTAGAGTGTGTGTGTGTGTAGGTGTGTGTGTGTGTGTGTGTGTGTGTAGAGTGTGTGTGTGTGTGTGTGTGTGTGTGTGTGTGTGTGTGTGTGTGTGTGTGTGTGTGTGTGTGTGTGTGCGTGTGTGTGTGTATGTGTGTGTGTGTGTGTGTGTGTGTGTGTGTGTGTGTGTGTGTAAATACTAATTCTTTCATAATGGGACCTATATATGTTATTTGTAAGAAATCGAAAAACACTGCTTCAAACATAATTTCACTATAGCTACATCAAGAAAAGTCATACCTAAACCTACTCCAGGAATGGGCGAGTCATACTTAAACTTACTCCAGGAAGGGGCTTTTAGTTTTGATTAATTTATTACGCCCAAGCACAGGCGGCAGTCACTCAAATACATAAGTGAACAAAGTAAAAGACACAGGACATAAGGATAATACAAGAAACATGAAGCTCAATACACATTGATACACACACAAAGACACACAACAAAACACAATACACACAACAAAAGCAATCACAGTGACCTGCAAGGCACTATTCAGCAGCCACCGAATCGTGGGTGGCGAACAATGATGGTGTCCAAGTTGTCGTGCACGAGCAGGAAGCGGCATATTTCCGTGAGCGGCAGTCCTCGCGGCAGCATGTCACGTACCACGTGACAGGGGAGGCAATAGTGTGCCAAAGTGTTGGAAGAGGGTGCATCACACAGTTGGCAGGATGTAAAGTGAGGCTCCTCGGCCATACCAGCAACTTGCCACACGGGCCGGTAACCAAGCCGCAGCTGAGCCGAGACCACATTGTGCCTGCGAACCATGAGGCCCCGACGACGATACTTATAACTGTGTGCACGGATAACGTCATAGTGTTGGATCGATACACTATCGCCTCTCTGGGTGTCCCTAGAACGGGCTGTGGAGAGCAGAGCGTCCGAGCGGAGCCTTGCCCGATAACAGAGCAGAGAGGGTGACGGCCCGTTACCGTTGGGCGGCAGACCACAGGCTGCCTTCGCCAAGCCGTCCACTGTGTCGCTGTGGGAAAGGCCCACATGTGAAGGGATCCACAAAAAAATGATATCCAATGAACGTTCAAACACTACCGTTAACAAAGTCAAGACTTGTAAAACAATTTGGGAACAAGGTTTCGGAGCTGTAAGAGACTGAAGGGCTGACTGCGAGTCACATATCACCACCCCATTGAGTCCTCTCTGACAAAGGAGTGTTACAGCATCAAGGACACCCTGCAGCTCGCAGAACGTAGAGCTGGAGCAGGCAGGTAGGCGTCGGCCAACCCATCCTCCCCCCGGCGGTTCCATGTCAGGGAGAGAAAACCGCGCTCCCCGCCCGACCATCTGACTGTAAGGAACCATCGGTGTAGACGCGGTGTGACACCGGGACAGAGGAGGACGCCGCTTCTATCGCCTCCAGAGCAAGCTGCCGCTGCAAGACGGGGAGTGCCGCCTTCGAAGTTGGAGTGTAGCGAACCGCCGGGACGGGAGCCAGCCAGGGTGGAGGACCAGGAACAAAAACCTCCTCAGGAACGTTAACATTAAGTCTAAGGAGGAGAGAACACACAATTTTTATAACAGTGCGACCACCAGGCTGGATTCGGGGTATGGGTGAGGGAGGTTCCAGGGCAGTCCTAATAACACGATAATAATGAGGGGCGAGACGGGGAGAACGGAGACATTTGATAGTGAGATATGAGATGTTTGAGTGGATCCTCTCAGTGATGGGGGGAGGCTTAAGTTCTGTCTGCATGTTAACTATCCTAGTTGACAGGGAACAACCTAAAATAAATCTCACCACATTGTTTTGAAACCTCTCTAGGGGCACCAGGGAAGTCCTGGGGAGCTGAATTAAGGCAGGGGAGAGGTAGTCAACTACCGAGCGTATGAACGACACGTAAACAATTCTAACTAAGGGTATAGAAATACCGTCCGCTGTGGTGGCGAGTGACTTGAGAGGAGCAGAGCGCTTCTGAAGCCGATCCAGGAGGCCTCGGATGACGGGGTGAGCACGTTGTGCTTGGGTGGCTCGAGGTAACCGGACTGGGGCTCAAAGGTATACATACTGCGTGCAGAGCGGGATGATACAGGCACCGATCGAGAAACACTGGAAGCCATCTTTGCCGGCGGAGAGAGAACACTCTATTCTTCTTGGGAGAAATCATCAGACCACAAGCGGAAGCTGCCATGAAGAATGAGTCAAGATGACGCTGTAGATCGCCTGGGGAGGTAGAATGAATACAAATGTTATCAGCATAACAGGTGACCGATGTTCCGGGGTGGTAGGTAAAAGAGAGAGTAACCGATGCATGAGGATATTAAAAAGGAACGGGCTGAGAACACCGCCCTTTGGAGTCCCTAATTCGAAGCTACGAGCGGTACTATAAACACCCTTAAAGAATACTTTAGAGGTCTGGAGCCAAGGTAGACCCGTATCCATTTAAGAGACGCCCCTTTATACCAAAGTCAACTAGTTGATCCAGAATGACGTCTTTGTTCGCAACATCAAACTCACTCTTCAGGTCAATAAATGCAACCACACTGTTAGATGTGAGGCGAGAGTAGAGGTCGACGAGACAATGGTGAGTGCTTCGTCCTGGCAGGAAACCAAACAGTCGGGGGAAAGCTGCTCCTCCAACCGGAACATGAGCCGATTGAGTAAGATGCGTTCCATCACCTTACTGAAACATGATGTCAGTGAGACAGGTCTGAATTGATCAGAACGAATCTTCGGAACAGGCACAATAGTACTGCAAGTCCAGGCTGGAGGCACACAACCCTGACTGTAACAAAGGTTATACAGACGTAGCAGAGGGTCACCGAGGACTTTGTGAAGGAGACGGAGGACAGAGTAAGTAACGCCATCGTCCCCGGGCGATGTGGCCTTTCCCCGTGTTAAGGCACGGGCTAGTTCATCCCTGGTAAACTCAATGCTGTCTTCGTCGTTTGTCACCAGCAGTGCCCCCATCAAGCGAAGCGCACGGGGACCTGCTCGGGTAGATAGGGCTTGTTGAACATGGTTAGGAAGTTTGTTTTTCCCGCGACTGAGTAGACCAGGATTCAATGAGGTGTTGGGCAAGCTCACCCGGACTGTGGTGGAGGGCAGTGGCGGGCTTTTTCCGAATCACCTTGTTGATGACGCGCCACATGGACTGAACGCTCGTCTGGTGATTTATGCCCCCCGTGAAGTTCCGCCACGACTCTGTCCTGACACAGCGTTGAAGCGCCACCAGGTTGTCTCTGAATTCTTGATATCCGTGGAGGTGGTGAGGAGTCGGGTTCTGTTGGAAGAGTAGACCATCGGCCCCGGCCACCCTAAACACCTCAAGGATACGCGCATCAAGCGTCCAAGAACGGGCCCCGGGGGGTCGCCTGAGGCCTGGTCTAGAGACATAGCGGGTGTAAAAGTCATGAGTAGCTTGTACAATACTAGAATACAAAGCCTCTGGGGACCCCATATCAAATGTAGGAAGAAGGGTAGACATATACGCAATGTAATTCGGACAGTACTTTGGAGGAATGACGAAACGAGCACGAGTGTGTAGAGGGTTATGTCCTGGTGATACTGTATAGTGTAGGCTGAGGGCAACATGATCAGAAATAGGGCAGGGACTGAAGAACACTCGACATTGGCTGCCACTAGGTGAGATGTGAGTATATGGTCCAGGGTTCCTCCGCGAGAGTGAGTGGCACCGCCGCAGTCCCAACGCGTGAGGTGGTGACACAGGACGAACTGAAGCAGCCTGAGCCCATTTATGTTGGAATTACCTGAAAGGTCACCTAACTCTGGATGGCGTGCGTTAAAGTCCCCGATGAGCACCATACCACAAGCCGTAGGAAGAGGAAGAGCGAGAACATTAAGTCTGGTAGGAGCCGAGTAAACATTACCCAACTTGATCTTGCCTGTCCCCACAGTCACTTCCAGAAGCTGATAGGTTGTGTCCGGGTCTCCGGAACAGCGGAGGAGCTGATGTTGCACAGTGGAGTGGACGTAAGCAATGAGACCATTCCTGACTATGTGGACATAGGAGACATAGCCGGCGAGCGCAGGAGCTTCCCTGCCAAGAGGAGGATGGCCCACAAAAGCTTCTTGTATGAAAATTATCTCTGGGTGATGGTGCGAAATATATGCATGAAGGGCAGTGAGTTTGCCAAAACGTGATATGCCGCAGGCATTCCAAGATATAATATGCAACTGATGCCGTCTATCGAACAGCTCTCTTCAATGTACGGGATCCAGGCGAAGTAGCGGTGGTGGCTTGTGCTGAGTTGCGGAAGTGGGCCGGCGAGGCACACAGCTTGTCAATGGTAGAGGCAAGAACATCCAGTCTTTCGGTCAAAGTGAACACGGTAGAGATAACCACTTGTTGCGCCTCCACAATCGAGGATAACGAGCTCTCCGTACTAGCGTGACTGGTAGCCAAGGCAGCGAGGCGAGTCTCAATGGCCTCTAGTCGTGAGTCTACCTAAGCACACCGCGACGTGAGTTTGATTACAGCAGCACGGAGGGCAGTCACCTGCGTAGACTCAGAAGTGGCAGCGGGGACGGATGGTGTGTCGTGGCGCGGTGGAGGTGGTAGAGATCGCGAACGCCCAGTGGCTGGGGGTGTGGGTCGGCGTCGGGCTTCTGACAGCGAGGGCATTTCCAGTTGGAGGTGTCCGCAATCGGTGGGGGAGGTGTCGATGAGGCAGCAGCATCCTGCGGTGGCGGTGCTCGGTGAGGACAGGTGCGGGAGTCGTGGCCGCCAGCACACCAGGCACACTTCTCCGGGGCGGAGCAATACCGGGAAATATGGCCAAAACCCTAGCACCTGTAGCACAATGGTCGGTCGTAGTCCAACTGACGAACCTCACAGGAAGGAAGGCAAGGGAGGAAGCTGAACGAGAACGCCAGGGGAGGTGGCTCTGAGAGACTCCAAACGATGACAATCCTGTTTATCGGTTGGCCATTCTGACGGAAGCGACGAGCCGAATACACCCCAGTGATTTCCTTGGCAAGAGAAGGGTCCATACACAAAGGGTAGCGGGTGAGGAGGTAACTAGGGTGTTTTCGATGCCTCTCCGGGGAATCCTGAACATCGAGTCGGAGGGAAAGAAACTCACCAGCCCTTACCCTGTCCACGATGTCCATGCGTTGCCGTGAGATATACACGAAGCGAGAGGTGACCGCCGACATCTTCACTTCAGCCAATTCCCGGTCAAGCAGGAACGCCCGGTTGACCTCCGCCAGCCACCGGAGCTTCGTATCAACAGAAGGGTACTCCTCGAAGA
Organism: Chionoecetes opilio; assembly: GCA_016584305.1. Lineage (NCBI taxonomy): Eukaryota > Metazoa > Arthropoda > Malacostraca > Decapoda > Majidae > Chionoecetes > Chionoecetes opilio. The sequence goes on from JACEEZ010011870.1 coordinate 37,742, forward strand.
TCAGCTTGACGTACGCATCACGAGGAGCGAATGCAGGAGGCGAAGGCGCAGGCTTGAGTGGCAGGGTCTGCAGAGGCCGCTGAAGTGAAGACTGCCGGAGCACTTCGCGCTGGCCAGTAACAGCTGCTCGGTGCTTGACGGTTTTCGAAGCAGGGCACAGGGACTCACCACTACTATTCAGCACGTCAGCCACGGGGCACTTGTTAGGGACGACAGGGGCAGCCCGGCCCTGATGTTGCAAGGCTGGAAAGGCACCATCATAGGTAGTGTCGTCATCACTCATCGCCAGGTCACCCTCAACGTCCGAGAGGGTGGCAGGGCCAGAGTACGCCATGCGCGCCTACCCTGCCTGACAGCTCTGATAATAGCAGGCACACACCTCTCAGATCACCCAGAACAGACAGCAGCGGAGGTATACGTCCGGTCACCTCGGCGCCCGGGCAGTGAATGAGCCAGGAAGGGCGGAGTCATACTTAAACCTACTCAGGGAAGGGGCAAGTCATACTTAAACCTACTCATGGAAGGGGCTTTTTGTTTGATTAATTTATTACGCCCGAAGGCGACAAACCTAGTAACAAGCATGGCCATGGGATGAATTGAGACAGAGCACTCGTGCCACGCAGGGCACGCCAAGCACACACACACACACACACACACACACACACCCACACACAGGGACAAAAAATACGTAGACAGGAAAGGGAGTCTGCAACGATCGGGCCGCACAAAGGAAGCAGGGCCGCACAAAGAAAGCACCACCTGGTCACCGAACTCTGCCCGAAGAGTACGACGACCAGGCGATGAGGCGGCGGCAGCGCGGGCAGGGGGTGAGGCGCAGGCAAAGGGTGTGGCGCGGGCACCACACGAGGGAGGCGCCCTGGGGGCAACGGTAGCAGGCAGGGTCTCGAAACGAGCGGCAAAGAGATCCAACTTCTCCGCGAAGGTGGCGACGGAAGCAATAATGACCCTCTGAGACTCAGCCACGGTCTGCAGGGAAGTATCCAAAGTGGCGCGCTGTTCAGCCAAACGATCTAGGCGAGCCTCGACTCCATCAATAGCCGCTTCAAGCGAAGCAATCCGGGACTGGAGAGCAGCAACAGTATTGCTGAGTGCAGTCACCTGCGGAGAGACCGAAGTGGTAGGTAAGGCAGGGTGAGGAGCACTGCGGGGAGGTGGTGATGGAGGTGCGAGTTGATGAATTGTCGTGGCAGCAGGAGCGGCGACAGTCTGGCGTCTTGCACAGCCGTGCCAGACGTTAACCCGACTTGGTGACAACGGGGACACTCCCAGAGAGAGGTGTCCGGTGGGGAGACCTGAGGAGGCGTCGAGGCTGAATCAGAGGCAGGGGCAGCTGGTGGAGGGGCGCGGTGAGGGCCGAGTGGGAGTCGTGGGGGCCGGAGCACCAAGCACACCGCTCCGCCGCGAAACAATACCGAGATATGTGACCGAAGCCCCAGCATCGAAAGCACCACGGCTGTTCATCCTTCATCCTGCGAAACTCACAGGATGGCATGCTGGGAAGGAAGCTAAAGGCGGCACTCGGGGGAGGTGGCTGAGGAAGGCTCCAAGTAACGACCAAACGGTTAATAGCCGAGCCCTTTTGGTAGAAGCGGCGAGCCGAGTAGACGCCTGGCAGCTCCTTGGCCAGGGCGGGATCATTGCAGACAGGGTAACGGGTAAGGAGGTACGTTGGAAACTTACGGGGCTTGTCCGGCGAGTCTTGGATCTTGAGAGGAAGGGATAAGTACTCTCCATTTGTTACGCTGGTGACAATGTCCGGGCGGTGGCGGGAGATGTAGACGAAACGAGAGGTAATGGCAGCCATCTTGACCTCAGCCTGGTCACGGTCAAGATGAAAGGCCCAGTTGACCTCAGACAACCACCGAAGCTTGATGGCCACAGATGGGTTGTCCCGAAACAGAAGCTTAATGTAGGCATCCCTGTGCGCGAACGCTGGGGGCGGAGGGGCGCGCAGCGACGGGGCCGCACGGGAGGAAGGGGCCTGTTGGGCGTGGTGAAGCGTAGCGAGGGGCGGCACGAGGGAAGGCGGGGCCACTTCGGCACCCGGGACCAGCGCAGAATGGCGGCCATGGTGAGGTGACGACGGCCAGTCCTCCAGAGACATAACACCATCATCGTCGTTCAGCGCCAGGTCAGGTCAAGCCTCCTCCCCGTTCACTCGTCTCTCCGCTGTTAGTCGTGGTGGTTGAGTTACCTCCCACCATGACGTCTACGCGGAGGCACCCGAGGACCCAGACGACGCCGGCTTCATCCTCCAGAGGAAGCGCTTCAGGGTGACGAAGCCTTCTTCACAGCAGAGTGGTGCCACGGCTGCGGAGCGACCAATCCCGGTGTGGAGGGTCGTCAGGCATGTCGACTTTCCCAGCCCCTATCAGCTTGTTCGGTGGTTGGAGTGCGAGCTTCGGCTCGCCCTCAAGGTGGATGTCTCCGCCTCCGGGGAGTTCCTTCTCCGGGGGGCGACTGAGGACGCCGCCGCCACCCTCCAGGAAGTGGCTGATGGCCAACCACGGGGCATCGTGTTGGCAAGGAGGGAGCCCAGCAGGAAAGGTGTCCTTGTGGATACCCACTGACCTCCCCCTGGACCCTGTATTGGAGCACCCGCTCGTCGTGTCGGCGGTGCGGTGCTCGTACAGCGCGGGCCTTAAACGGCACCTCCCGACCCGGCAGGTTCAGCTGACGCTGCGGGGGCTCGTCCCCGCCGCCCTGGTCCTTGGCTGCTTCGGGACATTCGCGGTGCGCAGGTACATCCAGGAACCTGTCCGTTGTTACCGTTGCCAGGCGTTTGGGCACTACCAGCGCCAGTGTCAGCGGCGGCAAGAGCTGTGTGGTGTGTGCAGTGGGGAGCACGCTTCTCGGGCCTGCGTCCGCCTCCTTCGGGAGGGTGGTGAGCGGCCCGTGGCTCGGTGCCCCAACTGCGGTGCCAGGCATCACGCCTGGAATCGTCGCTGCCCTGCCCGACTCCGGCAGATTCCTGGATCCACGGTTCCTCGCCAGCTGCAGTGGAAGGAGGCTCCCCTGCTTCCACCTCGTCTACACCCCAGCCCCCCGTTCCACGGAATGAAGACGCCGCCGTGACCTGACGGCCCCGCCGCAGGAGGAGGAGGAAGAGGCCCCAGCGTAACCGTCTGTTGTCCCCTGTGAGGGATATGGACGTGGACGCCCAGGCCCCCGTGATGACGCAGGTCCCACCCCCCTTGGAAATGGCGGCCGTTGGAGGGGGGTTGCAGCTTGCTGTGGTCCCCCGCCATGACGCCGCGACCCAGTGCAGGCCGCTTCCCTCTTTGGTCGAGTGCGGGACGCAGATGGAGAGCCGGCCTTATACCTTCGAGAAGAGGGACCTCTTCTTGCTCCTTAGGACCTATGAGTTCTGGTCAGTCAGGAATTCGTGGCTATCCAGTCCCGTGTCTCGCACCAGCCGGCCTTCTCTTACGTGAGGCAGGCGCTGCGTGAGGGCCGCAGGCCTGGCATGCAGCTGCCCACGGAGATTCCGATCAACGTGCCGGCCTATCATCGCCGCCGTGATGAAAGTGACTGGGTGTGCTACGATCCGCCGCCGGAAGTCATTAAGGCCACATGTTTGTCTGTAATTTGGTTTTGTTATTTAATTTTTTTGAATGTATTTCTATTTTTTGTTTTTTGTATGTATCTGCCTGACGCCTGTGGGTGCAATAAATTAATAAAAAAAAAAAATAAAAAAAACATACATATGCCTTAACAACCACACACGACCCAGTCGAACACCTGCTCTGGTTCATGCCCGGCTTTGACTGGCCCCGACACCATCGTGTGGACAACGCTACAAGTGTGCCCGCATAATTTGCCCGGTGGCAGGCAGTGCTCGATCATATAGACGGGGCTTAACTCTTGTACTATTCCTTTACAACATATGAAACATGGGTAAACTGTTCTGTTGTACTGCCTCTCCAACCAAAACTACTCCTTGGCTTGGTATAATTGCCATAAACAAAATATTACGCTCAACAAATATGAATTGCTATCCATAATACATGATTAGGCTGAAACCCTTCGCACCCAGCTTTTCAGCTATGATTAACCCTCACATGATGGCACAGTCTCCACCGGGCATCTATTTTTTCTATTACTATTATAAAGGTAAAGATGGGGGCATACGCTAAGCTGTGCCTGGCCTCGGTGCTTATCTCCGTCGCATTACCCTTTGAGCCTGTGGAAGGTGACAGCCCGCTACCCCAGGACACTGGACTACTACTATTATACACTTACTTCTGCTACTATTACTACTGGTGCTACTATTACTGCTGCTGCTACTACTATTATACACTTATTTCTACTACTATTACTACTGGTGCTACTATTACTACTGGTGCTACTATTACTACTGCTGCTACTACTATTATACACTTACTTCTGCTACTATTACTACTGGTGCTACTATTACTACTGGTGCTACTATTACTACTGCTGCTACTACTATTATACACTTATTTCTACTACTATTAATACTGGTGCTACTATTACTACTGGTGCTACTATTACTACTGCTGCTAAAACTATTATACACTAAAACTACTACTACTACTACTACTGTACTACTTATACTTATACTGTTACTACTGCTATTCGGGATGCTACTACTACTGGGGAAATTTGAAGGCGAAACTATTGAGTAATTGTTGCTACTATTATGTATTACTTCTACTACTACTACAACAACGTTCACTGATATAACTGCCGTTATTCATCCTATTCTTCCTGGATAATGAGGGGAAGCACTTGGTCATTGATGACCCTTCAACAGTAACTGTGTGTGTGTGTGTGTGTGTGTGTGTGTGTGCATCAAAGTTCTTATGTGTACTTTAAAAAGCAGAGTTCAATGTTTGGTTAATATATGTTGAAACTGTTTCATGTTGGCCAAAGTGATGGAGACCGTTGCCCAAACCATCAAGCACGAGGGTTCGAATCCGCGGTCAAGCAGTGTTGGGACATTTCCCGCAGTCACTGCCTCTATCTTTGTAGCCTTCGTAGTGACGCTCCGTTGGGAGTGAGGGTGCCTCTTGGCAAGCCATGACCCGCCACTATCTCCTCTGTCAACACCACAGTGCCCGCAGTAAGGGAATCAGGAAGGGAGTCCCGTCAGGCGGGTCACACGGAGCCTTCCTTGCTACCAAAACACACACACAAACATAATGGTCTCACAAAATAGAATAAATAAGGTTATTGCTCAAGACAAAACACTTTTCTGTATGGGCAGCAGCGTAGAGGTGTGTAGCCTTGATTATAGCAATAAACTCTTGTCTCCCGACGCCCTGCTCCGTATGTACAACGAGTGGGCCTAACGGTGCCCCGCGCCTCAGCTAATCAGGCGGCGCCCGAGGTGACGACGAGCGATGAAAGGCAATGGTGAGCCACACTTCCTGGTGCTTCCAGCCTGAACACATCAACAAGGTGAGCGGCGGTGGTGGTGATTCACGTCTTCTACTTTGAAGGTTTTGTACAATGGTTTGGGAGAGTACTCATTTTAACCGGTTAAGACTAGTTTTATGTTTGTTTTACAGATGCAGTGGTGCATTGTGTTAGCGGCTGTGGTGGCCGTTGTGTCGGGACAGCAAGTCAGCTATGACGGGACGCCCTTGGCTGACAATGTGGTGGTGATCGGGGGAGATAATTCAGGCGTAACGTTCCCTCAAGGGGCGTTCCCCCGTAGCGCCTGCCTTCAGACGTGTTCCTCAGGCTGTGTTCCCGGCGGTGGTTCCTGCGGCACCACATAACTTTTTTCCAGTCCTTAGCCAGCCACAGCCTGTCCTTCCTGCTCATCACGGCCCGCTGCCCTGCAGCTTCGGTGCAGCAACTTTAGTGAGTACCAATGTTATATAAACTTACTAAAGTACAACTGGTGTTTACTTTTTTGTAATTATCTTTTAAAGAATTGACAAGATACTAATATCAATATTTTCTGCCTGGCAGGTGCACGAAACTTCTCTCAGCAGACGCGAGTATCACTTCTCGTGGTGCCATCATCCCGGCCAAACCTTCACCCACGCCCAGGCTCAACACTACTGCCGCTCCTTGCCCTCCGACGGCCACCCGGTGGGCTTCCACCCAGTCAGCATTGAGAACTACGCTGAAGACTCCTTGATCAGCACTATCATCAGCACCTGTAAGACCTAGTTACGTGCATAATACATTTAATGTGGACTCTCCCTACAACCGCGGCATACATGTAGTGAATTAATTTCTCTTTCAGATCGTGTGCCCTACATCTGGACGAGCGGCAAGAAAGTATCTGCGTACGCTTGGAAGTGGCAGACTTGCGTCGCTTCCCTCTACAATAAACTGGTCCCATACCGGCAGGTCTGTTACGGCTTGGTTTGAAAATAAGTTAATACCGTTAACTTAAGGTTGTTTTTTCTTTTTATTCTAAATTGTTTCTTTCCTCTCCGAACAGTTTGAACCGCGCCCAGCCCGATAACGCTAAAGGCGACGAGGACTGTCTGGCTGTACTGAATAACTTCTATGGTGACGGAATCACCTGGCACGACGTGGCGTGTGACTTGGAAAAATACGTAATCTGCGAGCGTCCCAAGGCGTACGGCAGCTTGTGATAAATTATGCTTTTAGTCTAAAAATCTAATTGTATATCTATTGTTACGTAGTTATATGAAAGAGCTTATCTGAATTAATAAAATTACTTTAATACTTAGTTATGTTAATGAAATCCTTAACTTTCCATACAAACTTACATACAAGAATTTTGTGATTATATGCTAGATGACTAAATTCTGAAATTCTGTGACCCTTCTTAAAAGTAAAGTGTGCTATTCCTTTACAACATCTGAAACTTGGGCAAACTGTTCTGTTCTACTGCCTCTCCAACCAAAACTACTCCTTAACTTTGTCCAACTGCCAAACAGTTTACACAACAAAAAAGTAATTGGTATCCATAATATACATGGTTAGACCGAAACCCTTCGCACCCAGCGCAGAGCTAATGAGTCGCCCGTGACGGCACAGTCTTCTCAAATGTGGCTAGCATGCCAGCGGATGCCCCGTGCTGGTGTACGTACCCAGTCAGGCCAAGGCTCCAAACACTGCCGTATACATAGCCTGCACTCTATATTTTTTCAACTCTCGTAATATTGGAGGGTGAAAATCGCGCGCCAGCTCGCGTGGACAAGACTTGGTGAATAAATCTTAAATGTACACGCATACACACGCACACGCAAACACAGCCTATTTAGAACTTCGGGGTATACAGACTTCTCAGTACCGCAACTGCTTCATGAAGTGGCGAAGGAAGATGGAACGCTGCAACAGAGGCAGGAGGTGAGTACTTTGAAGGAATGTAGGGCATTCTTTTTCTTTTTTTTTCCTTTATTCCATTAAAACTTATGCTTTCACTGTCATTACTTTCTGAGCACCCCTCTTAGTACGATAAAAAACTTAATTTATTGGCTATTAGATAATTCCTTATTCATTATCCTCGAATTGTAGAGTATTGTACCTCAACCCACACCAAGGAAGATAGAGGACAAGGAAGGCGGTGTCCTATGGCAGCAGAAAATCCCTGCGCTATGCACTTGCTGCCGCTTAGATGGCGCCACCGTCGCCTCTTCAGGGAATGTAAACAAAACAGCCCCACATGGCTACTGACACCCCAGAAGCAAGAATGCCGCCCGTCGCCTCCGCTATGCTACTGTGTGGCAAGAAGAGACTTAAACACCCTGAAGTGAGGCTGCATTTGTTCCCCAATGATGCCAAAAGGAATGTAAGTGTCGTTTTAAAGGATATTTGAGTCAATAAGAGAAAAATCCAGAGTGACCAAATATCCTTAAAAAACCATAACGGCATGTTCAGAATCTGCTGAAAAGAGCTACCCTCTATGAGCGCTTCCTCCCTTGCCTCTTAAGCTATCACTAGGGCATGTTTCTAACTTTAAAGGGCTCAAGGTAGTCAAGCCAGCCACCGTGCTGGCGAAAATAAAACTAGATAAGCCCGTTACCGTGCACGCGTGTTACCCCTTTAGCCACACTTGCTTGTAATGGACGAGAATACACAGATGACAAGTGTGTCGGGTAAATAGTCGATATTATTCGAGGTATCCCATACTTCCCACCTCCCCAAAACAAGCTTGGGAGACCTGGGGGAGTGGGCCCCCCGACTAGAGAGTGTCGAGCTACCCAGCTAAGGCTAAGGTAAAATATTGTTATGTTACCGGGGGGGTCAATGGGGACGGAGCTCCCCCATTAGGAAGTTAGGTTAGATTATCGGGTGTCAAGGGGAGTGGAGCCCCCCAGCTATGTGGTGTGGTTACATTTGGTTAGGAGGTTAGGTTAGATTGTCGAGTGGGGTCAGTTGTGCAGTCAGTTCGTATAAAAGTTGTTTCGTACTCCAAAAAGTTGTTTCGTATACGAAACCATAGTCGTTTCGTACACTCAGCTCAGTTGAAAGTTGGTTTCGTACATGACAAACCTTCTTTGGTGTTGTGTGATTAAATACATACATAATATATATATAATATTATTATATATATATATATATATATATATATATATATATATATATATATATATATCATATTTTTATTGTAAGCACGTAAGCTTCTCAAACATTTATATTGATCATATCTTTCTGTAGCGCCATTAGCATCAGCGGAGATTGGGATAGATGTGGCAGCAGGGGAGGGCAGCTCTACCATTACTACCGGAAATATGGCACACAGTGGTTTGTACAGACTATGCATTATTGTTATCATCAACCCATCTATATTAAGGGTGTATTTATTCTTATTAATGGCTTCCAGCCCTTATCAGTGTATTCAATTAATCATTGGGGGCATACGCCGGAGGGCGCGTCTTCTCGCCCACCCTACGACGCCACTCCCGGGGGTCACCACGCGCGAGTTCCCATGCAGGCTCCTTTCCCATACCAAGCAGCTCTCGACAAGAAACATCAACTTGCCCCCAGCCACGAGTTTTGTGGGCGCCCCCTTGGCCTCTTCCACGCCGGATTGTCTCTTACAGATACAACCCGATGGGAAGGATCGGTTTCAGGGTAGCGTGCCACATGCCCATATAGCCGAAGTTGGCGCTGACGGACTATGCAGGTAATAGGCCTTGATTCAGTCTCACGGTGCAATCGCTGATTTGACACGTAATCATCCCAGCGATACCCCATGATTCTGCGAAGACACTTATTACCAAAGGCATTGATTCGTCTCTTCAAGTCACTATTTAGTGTCCATGTCTCACAACCACAGAGTAAGACAGGGATCACAAGCGACTTGAAGATCCGGATCTTTGTCCTCCTGCACAGGTACCGACAACGCCAAATAACTCCCGCGGAGCGAGGCCATAAACCGTGGGCTATGCCAATCCGCCGTAAGAAATCTTGACGTCACCCGCCGTCATTATGGACTGCACTACCAAGGTATGTAAAACTTTCCAAGATTTTCAATGTCCTCGCCACACGCATGAACAGACTGTACTGCTTCATCTAGTAAGTCTCCAAACACCTGGACCTTGGTCTTGAGCCAGGAGACCCCAAGTTCCAAGGCTTTGCCTCCTCGTGCAGCGCCTCGAGAGCCATCACCAGGACCTCAGCGACTCAGCAAGATTACTGCATCATCGGCAAAACAAGATCAGTGATCTTGGTGTTGCCGACGGATGCTCCACAATCACCTTGATCTACAACCTTGTCCAATACCCAGTCCATACAAGCGTTGAAAAGTGATGGGGCAATGACGCACCCTTGCCTCACTCCTGTATTCACAGGAAAGAAGCTGGCTGGATACACCTGCCCCACACTTCACAGCACTCTCAGTATCAGTGTATTGGACAAAGTTTTGACTTTCTCTCTCTTAATTATATGGCTTTAGCATTGGCGGGTACAGTATCAATGTTCTAATTATGTACATGATTATTACTGATATTTTCTTTTGACAGATTGTTTTGACACCGATGTTGGAGTGCTGCCTAATCCCCTTTACCAGCCATAGCCTCTCACCACATCACCCCCACAACCACAGCAAATGGATGGTATTGAGAGTTATAATGTTAACATTTTGCATGATGTTAGTCTCACTTATGAATTATAGTCCGAGATGTTTTTATACCTTGTATCGACAAATTTCCGTATACAGTCTCAGAAAGATATCAACAATGAGTGGTTTTCAGGTGTGTGCCAGGAGCCTCTGCTGCCCTCCTCCATGGTGCCTCCTCCAGCAGCACCAGTGACCTCACCTCACATGCATGCTGTAGAGGGTAAAAACTCATCGAGTATTTCCTTTCTTAAAATATGCATAATACCAGTTGCTAGGTTTTGTTTGTTATTGATACTGTCATTTTCTTTTCTTATCCCTAAAACTGTCAAACAACCTTTCTCCTCACTATACATATCTCACATGTCCTCATCTTCTTTATCCACTTCCTATTCACCAACCTACATTTCCTTCCATACTGCTAATTCACCTCATTTCTATGAAAAACATAATGAAAATATTTTTGCAATTATTGCTATTTAACTAACAACAAACTTTTTTCAACAGATGGTGGTACAGCAAACATGACTGAGGGTCACCAGGATGTCCAAGCCTCAAAATGCCCCAAAAGTCGTAATATTTCAGGAATATTATTTTGCTGTTCCTCTACAATGCATGATTTTAGATTTTAAGTGACTAGAAAATCATACGCATATTTTTTGCATATTATATTTGTAAAAATATTTAATTTCATATATCTACCAGTCGTCTCATTCTTGCATCTCTTCTCTTTCTTACATTATCTAGTCCAACACTATATCCTCCCATTTATCAGGGGGTCATCCTCTCACACTCCCAGCATATATTCTACACATATATATCCTTGTCTTCCTCACTCTCACCCATTTTTTCAAGGTGTCCATCAGTTACGTTCTCAGTGTTCTGTGCTTCACCATCATCACCACTCCACAGCTCAATCCTTCTCAATTACTAGACATATCAGCAAATCATCCATATACATTTATAGTACACTAGCCGCAAAGTCGCCCTCCGGGCGGACTTTTTGGCTAGCTCCTGCGGAGGGCTATTGGTGGGCCTTCGGCCCACCACCTGTGTTTGGTGGGCCTTCGGCCCACCAAACATGGACTCTCTAGATAGCCCCTTCTAACTTTCCTGAAATCATGGATGTAGAAATGTATGTATTCCCCCCACCCATTCACCCACCCATTACCCATCACCCCCCACCCATTCACTCACCCATTACCCATCACCCCCCACCTATTCACTCACCCATTACCCATCACCCCCCACCCATTCACTCACCCATTACCCATCACCACACACCCATTCACTCACCCATTACCCATCACCACACACACCATTCACTCACCCATTCACCATCACCCCCCACCCATTCACTCACCCATTACCCATCACCCCTCACCCATTCACTCACCCATTACCCATCACCACACACCCATTCACTCACCCCATTACCCATCACCCCCCCACCCATTCACTCACCCATTACCCATCGCCCTCCACCCATTCACTCACCCATTACCCACACCCCCACCCATTCACTCACCCATTACCCATCACCACACACCCATTCACTCACCCATTACCCATCACCACACACCCATTCACTCACTCATTACCCATCACCCCCACCCATTCACTCACCCATTACCCATCACCCCCCACCCATTCACTCACCCATTACAAATCACACACACACCCATTCACTCACCCATTACCCATCACCCCCCACCCATTACCCATCACCCCCCACCCATTCACTCACCCATTACCCATCGCCCTCCACCCATTCACTCACCCATTACCCATCACCCCCCACCCATTCACTCACCCCATTAACCCATCACCACACACCCATTCACTCACCCATACCCATCACCCCCCACCCATTCACTCACCCATTACCCATCACCCCCCAACCCATTCACTCACCCATTACCATCACCACACACACCCATTCACTCACCCATTACCCATCATCCCCCCACCCATTCACTCACCCATTACCCATCACCACACACCCATTCACTCACCCATTACCATCACCCCCCACCCATTCACTCACCCCCCACCCATTCACTACCCATTACCCATCACCACACACCCATTCACTCACCCATTACCCATCACCCCCCACCCATTCACTCACCCCCCCACCCATTCACGCACCCATTACCCATCACCACACACCCATTCACTCACCCATTACCCATCACCCCCCACCCATTCACTCACCCATTACCCATCACCACACACCCCATTCACTCACCCATTAGCCATCACCCCCCACCCATTCACTCACCCATTACCCATCACCACACACCCATTCACTCACCCATTACCCATCACCCCCCACCTATTCCCTCACCCATCACCCCTAACCCATCACCCCCCACCCATACACTCACCCATCACCCCACACCCATTACCCATCACCCCACCCATTCCCCATCACCCTACATTAAGGCTTCCTCAATTCTCGCAACCCACTTTTGTTTTCACAATTCTCGCTAATAGGCTGCTAAAAAAAAAAAAAAAAAATGATCGTATCATCTCATAAGTGGGCTTATGACCTTCCCCTGGTCAACCTGATTCCAAAAATGTGTCATATGAGGTGTTTGCGCCACGGGGGGCGGAACCTATACCACACACACACACACACACACACACACACACACACACACAGACAGACAGACACACTTTCGCTTATATTATTATAGATAATTATGTTAGTAAGTCATGCTTATGTAAACAATGTGTAACACTTTCCATATTCTCAGGGACACCAATAAGAAGGCTCCTACGAAACACCATCTACAGGCTGCGTATGCGAATACAGCAAATGGGGAGGGAGGCTGTGAGAACACCACCCCAACTGATAGCGACGGCTGCACATTTTCTGGCCCCGGAGGTGCTTGATTTTTTTTAAAGGACTCATCATTCTTCTTCTTCTTCTTGTGACCTTTGTCGCTTAGTATCGCTTCATAGGTCCTCTTCCACTTCGTCTCTTTCGTTAACAAAACTTGTTAACACCCTTGTTTATTTCACCTGGGAAAGACATTTTCATCAGTTTTCAATCCTTTGATTACCATCCTAATTCATTGTCTCTTGTGTGTTCTTATCTCCCAGCACTGCGTTAGGAACACTTTGGTGAGGTTTACAATACTTTCTGTTTCCTTTCTGTCCCCATACAGCCCTAACACCGTACACAGGGCCCCGTCTTACTGCTCTAGTCTCCTGTCCCATTCCTCTCTGCCTAGGACTGTTACTATTGACGCTATAAGCCTTTCCCTCTGACTCCTATACTTGTTGCATTCCACAATGACATGTGCTACAGTTTCTTTCTCTCCTACCCTGTAGCTACAATTCTGGTTCTCCAGTTCCCTGTTCTTTCCGTTGACTTCCAAGGTGCCTGTTCTTGCTTTATATAGTAACTTCCTCCCCCAGTCTCCTACATGCCAAGTCACCCCCTCTGGCTTCTGTTTCCTCCTCTACTACTGCAACGTTGATTTCCTGGCCATTCCCTCCTGCCATTTAACTAGCCCATTCTTCTCAATTTTCTTTTTGATATCTCTTATCTCCATCTTGTTCCATTTCTCTCCTTTTCCATCTCTATAATTCTTTCTTCCAGGTGGAACTTGATCTATTTTCTGTGATATTTTCTTTGCCCATCTATCTTCACTAAGTCTTTCAATTTTCTTGTGGTACACCGAGTTTCCTTTAATTATCCTTTCCCTGAAGGTGTTCCATCCCATGTCTCCCCTTATGGTCTCTACAGCAGTGCTCCTACAAGCTCCTAGTCCTCATCTGCTTACTATGTTCTGAGCTTTACCAAGTGCATGATGTCTCCTTCCCTGTACTGAGTCACTTCTGACCCATACAGACAATGGGGTACAGCCACCCCCTTCCATAAACTCCTGCCTACCTCATATTTATTAATGACTGTTACCACCATTTATAATCATGCCTGTCATCCTCCTTGCCTTGCCTTCATTAACTTTCCTCTGCTTTTCACCGCCTACCCCTTCCTTGTTTACTTCCATTCCTAGGTATACATACTTATCTACTACTTCTAGGACATAATTCTGAAGCAGCCACTGACTCCTACCTTCACTGTCAAACTCCATGACTTTACATTTCCTTTCACAGGTTTCTTCAGGTCTCATTCCCTTCCGTACGTGTTTGTTATGTGTAAAATCTCCTCCATTTCATCCTTACTTTCTGCCATCAGCACTACATCATCAGCATAGGCCAGACATCCTAACTTATCTCCTCCAATTGCTACTCCTTTACTGGACTTCCTGATTCTAACGATCAGTTCCTCTAAATACAGATTAAATAATGTTGGGGACATGACACATCCTTGTCTAACTCCAATATTATTTACCATTCCACCTCTGCCTTTCCTGAACCCACTTTGCTCCTCTCCTAACATCTTGTTTTCCTCTATCCACAATTTAAATTTCCCATTTATAATCATTCCAAAAACCTTGGCTAGTATGTTCATGACAGCTATGGGCCTATAATTGGCTATGTCCTCCTTATCTTTTCCTCCTCCTTTGCGTTTTAGGGTCACTCGGCTCTTTTTCCAGTCCTGTGGCACGCAGCCTTGCTCCAGCACTGTGTCACATACGTTATATATTGCCTGTTTTACCATTTCTCCTCCATATTTAACAAACTCCCCAATGGGTCCATCTGTCCTTGCAGCTTTGCCGTTCTTCAAAACTTTCAGTACCTTTTATACCTCTCCAAGCTCAATTAGGTACTGTTTCCTCCATTTCTCTTGTCACTGTAGATCATAATGTTTTCCATTCCCTCTACTTCCATGTCCTTTCTAATTTCTTTATTTCAGTACCCTTCGAAGATCTATTAATGATTTTATTTCATCCTCCTTCTCAGTATCTCTTCCCTCTATTTTCAATTTAACTTTTTGGTTAATCTCTCGTCCACCGAGGTTTCTTTTTAGTCTTTTCCATCCTTCATTTTCCCTCTTTCCTCGGGGTAAACTGTTGAGTTTCTTTGCCTGCTGTCAACAAGAGTTTTATCTAAATGTTTGTTATATTTTTTGTCATTGCTTTATAATGTGTTCTTGCAGGACTGCCTCTGCTTTGTGCTACTGTGGTACTGCATGCACTGTATCTAAGTTGTGTATTTCTCCTTGCATATAATGTTTCCTCAACTTTTTTGTAATGCATTCTAACTGCTATATATGCTGCTTACCCTATATACTTGTTTGTAAATAGTATATTTGAATTTTGTATTTTATTTATTTTCATTTGATTTGTTTGTGTTTTGTTCACCTCATATACTTTGGCATTTGGTATCTGTCCTCTTTTTTCCTCATGCTCTGCAGGAAAACAACAGGTTTGTGCTGTTTGTTACAGCATGTTATTCAATAATGGTTTCCACTTAAATTCCTTGCAGTAGCTCTAATGCTTATAAATCTGCTATATATGTATTGGTTATATGTCGTTTACATACCTTTTGTTGCCTGTTTTGCCCATTGTAATGTATGCTAAAAGCTTTTGCTTTGTTGCTTTTTGTTCTCAACATGTATGATGTTGTCCATAACGTTGCCACACCATTTGTCAAAGTTTCTAATTTAACACTCTTGATGTGTTTTCTGTCAGTGGTGCAGCATGTTTTGCAATAAACTCATGTGTTTTCTCGTACTATGCATCACAGTGTTTTTTTACTGCTGCCATTAATGCATGATATTAGTTCGATGTTTTTGTGATCTCTTGTATAATGCAACTAACTTCTTGGGTTATCTCCTGTAATGCATTGCAATGTCTAATAGGCAGGTGTTGGTGTTGTCATGCAGCTGCATGTAAAAGAGTAATGATCTTACTTTTCTGCTTTGTGTTACATAATCATGTATTGCATCATGTTCTGCATTATTTGTAAACCTCAAAGTACCTGCAAATGTAATTGAAATTTGAATATATTTGGCTACCATATATATATTGCTTTATAAAATTTTAAATTTTACTTGTCAAAGATACTATCCAAAATATTTAAATTTCTCTGAAGCAAACATACACCTTCAAAGAAATATACATTTTTTGGATAGTATATATATAATATATAGAGGAAGTGCAGGGATATTATGAGCATTTGAGTCACCCATCGATTCCGTCCGTCCTCTAATGCTTCCCATGCTCTGTCTTTACCACTATCCCGCGGTTAGATGGCGTGACAATCGCTGCTTCGAAACTTTACTACAGGAATCACCTTCCTTGTCCTCTATCTTCCTTGACCCACACCACTATATATTACGTCTTGTATCGAGAGAGAGAAAGAGAGAGAGAAAATACACAAACTGGAAACAAATACAGGTGTGTGTGCGTGTGCTGTGTGTTATTACACCCTTTGGTCTTGTCCACGCGAGCTGGCTCGTGATTGCCAGTTTTCACCCTCTCAGTGCGAGCTTGGAGCTCATTATTACCGATCTTTGGGCAATGCTGGGACCTCACCCCACCACACACACCCATCCCCTTGTTCAAGTTGGACAGTACCGCCCAAATCTGTCAGTGAAAAATCCCCGGGAACAAGAGGATTCGAACCGCCTACCCACAGAATGGGAGACGAGAACGCTATCAACCTGATCATCGCGCGCGCGTGCGCGCGCGCGCGTGTGTGTGTGTGTGTGTGTGTGTGTGTGTGTATTCATCTAGTTGTATTAATGTAGTTGTATTTTACAGGGCCTGAGCTGCACTCGTATGGCCCCGTCTGCATATCAACATTTCTTATCATTCATCCTTAGTGTTGGGCCCAAGCCATCACCCCGGGTGGCGGGTCACAGCCCCTGGCTAACACTCGGAACCCATTCACTGCTGGGTGGACAAGGGCTCGGATTTTAAGGAAACAGCCCATCTGTTCCCGCTCCGCCCGGAGATCGAACCGGAACTTCTTGATTATTAGCCTAGCGTGCTACCTGTACACTACGGAGCACCCTATGTGTGGGTACGCAGTACGGAGTTTTGTGTGTGTGTGTTGTGTGTGTGTGTGTGTGTGTGTGTCTACCTCTGCTCGCTTCCTTCTCGAGGGGGCGGTGGTGGCGCGCAATGGTCTGCCGTGCCCAGGAGCGCCCGCCACCAGGGCAGACATTTAGAGAGAGTTAATGGCCACGGTGGTTAGCTTAACTAACTTCCTCTACGTATTTCTACACCCCGGAGCTCGTGGTATTCAAGTACGAGATATGGCAGTGGCGGTACATGGTTGCTATGGGCATCGATAGCTGATTGGCTGAGCGAGTACAATGACGTCACAGCCTCGCCAGCGAATCACATAGTATTTCTCAAAAAGTTTCAGCTAATCACAAGGCTTCCACGCTCTCAGCTGTGTTTACAAATTTATCATCCACACCAAAATTAGCTCTGATGCTCCACTCTTCTTCTTCCTCCTCCTCCTCCTCCTCCACCTCCTAGCTTCTCCTTCTCCTTTTCCTCCTCCTCTTCCTCCTCCTAACTTTTTCTTATAGCAGTTGGTAGTAGTTGTAGTAGTAGCAGTAGTAGTAGTAGTAGCAGCAGTAATAGTAGTAGTAGTAGTAGTAGTAGTAGTAGTAGTAGTAGTAGTAGTGGTGATGAAGGAGGAGGAATTAGGTAGAGGAAGAAGGGAAGAGAAAGAAGAGAAGAATAAAGGGTAAGAGGAAGGAGACGACTTGTTAACGGCGGCATCTCACCCGAGGTGGCCTCTGGTGAAATTTTTGAGATATGTATTGATATTATTATTATTATCTTCATCATTATCCACTACAAATAGAGCAGTATCTTTAGTGCAGTATCTTTAAGGCTATACTGCTTCCGCAGAATCTTTAGTACCTTGGCGATTGTTATCGCCATGTCGTAGTTAGTGTGTTCAATTAGAAATATTTGGAGGCACATAAGTATTTGTGGCCTAGTCAAGGTGGGCAAGTGTGTGGACAACAGTGTGACCGACATCGGTGGGCGTGGAACTTACTACACAAGCGAAGGTTGTAAAGTGGTGTGGGGGATGGGCCAGCTGCGCTGCCAACAATCACTCGGCGTCAGTCGCAGCACGGCTGGGAACAGTCTCCACATGACGACAACCGTGGTTGCCGTCGTGCTGCGACTGTCGGTGACTGTCGTCGCATGACGGCAACCCAATATTGGCGGTTAAATTCGTTTTAGTCCGCGACTGTCTGGGACCATCGCCGACAATCGCGGACTAGTCGCCGACTAGTCGCCTAACTACGGCAACCCGAGCCAACCACGCCGATTTTGGAGCTTCAGCCCCCCAAAAACTTAAAACTTGGGTAATAATGCATCAGGTATGGGTAATAATGCGTCAGGTGTGGGTAATGATGCAACAGGTGTGGGAAATAATGCGCCAGGTGTGGGTAATAATGCATCAGGTGTGGGTAATAATGCACCAGGTGTGGGTAATAATGCGTCAGGTGTGGGTAATGATGCAACAGGTGTGGGAAATAATGCGCCAGGTGTGGGTAATAATGCATCAGGTGTGGGTAATAATGCGCCAGGTGTGGGTAATAATGCGTCAGGTGTGGGTAATAATGCGTCAGGTGTGGGTAATAATGCATCAGGTGTGGGTAGTAATGTGTCAGGTGTGGGTAATAATGCGTCAGGTGTGGGTAATAATGTGTCAGGTGTGGGTAATAATGCGTCAGGTGTGGGTAATAATGCGTCAGGTGTGGGTAATGATGCGCCATGTGTGGGAAATAATGCGTCAGGTGTGGATAATGATGCGCCAGGTGTGGGTAATAATGCGTCATGTGTGGGTAATGATGCGCCATGTGTGGGAAATAATGCGTCAGGTGTGGATAATGATGCGCCAGGTGTGGGAAATAATGCGTCAGGTGTGGGTAATGATGCGACAGGTGTAGGAAATAATGCGCCAGGTGTGGGTATTGATGCGCCAGGTGTGGGAAATAATGTGTCATGTGTGGGTAATGATGCGCCAGGTGTGGGAAATAATGCGTCAGGTGTGGGTAATGATGCGCCAGGTGTGGGAAATAATGCGTCAGGTGTGGGTAATGATGCGCCAGGTGTGGGTAATAATGCGTCAGGTGTGGGTAATGATGCGCCAGGTGTGGGTAATAATGCGTCAGGTGTGGGTAATGATGCGCCAGGTGTGGGTAATAATGCGTCAGGTGTGGTAATGATGTGCCAGGTGTGGGTTAATAATGCGTCAGCTTGGGTAATGATGCGCCAGGTGTGGGTAATAATGCGTCAGGTGTGGGTAATAATGCGCCAGGTGTGGGAAATAATGCGTCAGGTGTGGGTAATGATGCGCCAGGTGTGGGTAATGATGCGCCAGGTGTGGGTAAAAATGCGTCAGGTGTTGGTAATGATGCGCCAGGTGTGGGTAATGATGCGCCAGGTGTGGGAAATAATGCGTCAGGTGTGGGTAATGATGCGCCAGGTGTGGGTAATAAAGCACCAAGTGTGGGTAATGATGCGCCAGGTGTGGGTAATAATGCGTCAGGTGTGGGTAATGATGCGCCAGGTGTGAGTAATGATGCGCCAGGTGAGGGAAATAATGCGTCAGGTGTGGGTAATGATGCGCCAGGTGTGGGTAATGATGCGCCAGGTGTGGGTAATAATGCGTCAGGTGTGGGTAATGATGCGCCAGGTGTGGGTAATAATGCGTCAGGCGTAAAAAAAAAGATAGAACAAAAGATAGACTGTCCTGCATCACCGCCATAAAAGAGTGTCGCAGGAATCCCAAGTTACGAGAAATTGAAGCCGTCGCCTATTCGGGCCACTCTGTCCTCCGTCCACTGGTCCATCTTGGCTGCCATCTCAGGGGTGAGACTGGCCTTCCAGGAGCCAACCTCGCCTAGACAAGGGAAAGAAACCAGTGAGGCTACTAAGGGAGGAACCTGTTTATATTGTTGATCAGTCCTCATACACAGACACACACACACACAAAAAGAAACGCGCACAAAAAACACACAAAAACAAACACCAAAAACCGCACGCAAACGCACGCAAACGCACGCAAACACACGCAAACACACGCAAACACACGCAACACACACACACACACACACACACACACACACACACACACACACACATACCTACACATACCTTTCCGGTAGAAGGTTTTCATGCCCTTCCTTTCCTCAGCATTCTTTTCCTCCAGTGCCCCCGCGCGCGCCTTCATCTCGCTAAAACTGGTGTACTTGGCGACACCCTCCAGCTGGTCCTCGCTCAGCCCCGCCCCGAGGAAGGTGTTGAGCCGCTGCAGCTCCGTCATCACGTCGCTCTTCAGGTCCTCGAAGTGCAGCAAGTGAAGGTCTCTCAGACCAAGGTGACGCTTCTCCCAGACCTCCTTCAGGAAGAGCTAGTACGGCCCGTAAGCCACTGTAGGGGAAAGACACGACCACATGAATGAGGCATATCAAGATGCATAATACCCGTTAAAGAGAACTGCAAGGCTTGTAAGAAGAATGTTGCAGGTTTGTGGGAAATATTCTGTACATCAAATAAATCATCAAACTCACATTCGTCTCCACGAAGTATTGAACATAACTCTCCAGCGAACGCTGAGAGTCTTATCCATCGCATGCTTTAAGTAGGAGACCCCGGTGTCCTTGGGTTCGGGCCACGCACACCCTGGGGGAGCACGCAGCCCTACAGAAGCCTCGCTCAACATGTACATCACGTGACTGTCAAATAGTTCAAAGATTGTATACTATTACTACTGCTTCAGGGTGCCATATGACCTCTGATGTCTGGCACATTTTCCCTTTTTTGCATTAATTCAATTCAATTCGTCCGGACCCGTATTCTGGCTCGAACATGTAGGCTTTCGCTCCATCACAATCGGCGGTAGGTTTTCCTCATATACGCGCCCAGCATCATCTACTTCAGTCTCAGATTGAGCATCTTACTCTAAATCTGTCACAGCGACAGATTCACTGTCTGACACCGAACTGAAATTGCTCATCATTTACATTTGCTGGTCCATGCGACAGCTGTCACAAATGCAGACGACTGTTGTTTACATGTTTGTGACCACCTTAAATGACGTCATCTATAATATTTGCGGGCCTGTTGGAATGAAGAAAGTTTTTTTCGCGCGCTTTTTACAAAAGTGTGTATTACGGAAATAAAGCCTGGAAATCAATTATTATTGGTGGATTAGGTATTTTGAATGGACATTCAACATAATTATGCAAAGAAAAAATGGGTCTGGACGATTACTTTAATTTACTTCTACGTATAAATGGTTTGTTTACCTTGCACGTGTCTAGGAGTGTGGGGAGGAGGAGAGAGAGGGGTATGTGTGTCTTGATGGTGCGGGGGTCCGGGGCGTTCTCGGTGACCTGCAGCATGAAACCCTTGGTGATGTCCTGGTCGGGCCACAGCGCTTCGAACATCTCCTTGTAGGTGTGTGAGGCGGGCAGGTTGGCGAGGTAGTCCTGGATCACCATGTCCGCGCTGCACGTAGACAGACAGATAGATAGATGAATACGTATGTATGTATTATATTATATTAGATTATGTTGCCTAAGTAATTATTGTAATCTATGTATATTATTTTTGGGAGCTCTTTAAAAATGTCATATTAAAAGAGCTCTGCCTAGATGTTTGTGATATGTTCATTTTCTTCGGTTTATAGTTGGGCAAATACACATTTTTACTTTGACTTTGACTTTGATATATAGATAGATAGATTTTAACTTATTGACCACAGTGTAGATCTTATAATTAAACACATACTCTTATAACAATGCATACTGTAAGTACTAATACAAAACAACACAAATTATACAGACATACACAACGTAATACATTAAAAATAACACCACTAACGCACTCTTTGGTACCAAGACCTGTAATGTCCTGTTTGGGGGGTTGGACCGTGTGTGTGTGTGTAGGGTGTGTGTGTGTGTGTGTGTGTAGAGTGTGTGTGTGTGTGTAGGTGTGTGTGTAGAGTGTGTGTGTGTGGGTGGTGTGTGTGTGTGTGTGTGTGTGGTGTGTGTGTAGAGTGGTGTGTGTGTGTGTGTGTGGGGTGTGTGTGTGTGTGTGTGTGTGTTGTGTGTGTGTGTGTGTGTGTGTGTGTGTGTGTGTGTGTGTGTGTGGTAAATACTAATTCTTTCATAATGGGACCTATATAGTTATTTGTAAGAAATCGAAAAAACACTGCTTCAAACATAATTTCACGATAGCTACATCAAAAGAAAAGTTCATACCTAAATCTACTCCAAGAATGGGCGAAGTCATACTTAAACTTACTCCAGGAAGGGGCTTTTTTTTTTGATTAATTTATTACGCCCAAGCACAGGCGGCAGTCACCAAATACACAAGTGAACAAAGTAAAAGACAGAGGACATAAGGGAAAATACAAGAAACATGAAGCTCAATACACATTGTTACACACACAAAGACACACACAACAAAACCACAATACACACAACAAAAGGGAAATCACAGTGACTGCAAGGCACTATTCAGCAGCCACCGAATCGTGGGTGGCGAACAATGGTGGTGTCCAAGTTGTGTGCATAAAAAACATAAGAACATAAGAAAATAAGGAAGCTACAAGAGGCCGCGAGGCCTACACGTGGTATTTCCTGTCCCCTAACACTACCTACATCCACCTTTCATCCCCATCCATGAACCTATCCAGCCCCCCTTTAAAGCTCCCCAATGACTCAGCACTAACTCCCTGTCTATGAGACCATTCCATCATTCACCACCCTATTTGTGAACCAGTTTTTCCCTTTTTCCCTTTTCTAAATCTACGCTTTTCCAGCTTGAACCGTTATCTTTCTTGTTCTACCCTGGTTAAAAGCCGTAAGAACTTTTCCTACCTTCCTTATTAAATCCTTTATCCACTTAAAAACTTCTATCAGATCCCCCCTTACTCTGCGTCTCTTGATGTGAGTGTAATTTTTAAAAAACTCAATCTCTTCTCATAACTAAAGTTACGCATCCCTTGTATCGTTTTGGTCATCCTTCTCTGTACTTTTTCTAACAACACTTATCCATCCTGTAATAGGGAGACCAAAATGAACTGCATAGTTAGGTGAGGCCTGACTAGAGCCAGATAAAGCTTTAGAAAAACTTCCACACTTCTACTTTTAAACCCACTCCTGGTAATGAATCCTAATACTCTATTAGCTCTATTTTGGCCTCAATACATTGTTTCCTAGGTCGGAGGTCTGGGCTCACCCTCACTCCAAGATCTTGTTCACCTTCTGATCTTTTCAGCGATACATTGCTATGTGTATCTATTCCCAGGGTTTTTTCTCCCAACATTCAAAAACGCTACATTTATCAATATTAAATTCCATCTGCCATCGGGACTGCCCATCGTTAAGTTTATCTAAGTCTCCCTGCAATATGTTTACGTCAGACTATGATCAAAATAATCCTACCTAACTTAGTATCATCAGCAAACTTGCGATATCACTGCTAATCCCACTATCCAAGTCGTTGATGTAAATCAAAAATAGTAATGGGCCCAAACAGACCCTTGTGGAACTCCACTTGTCACCAGTACCCATTCAGATTAGGAACCATTAATTTGTAACCCTTTGTTCCCTTATTATTTAGCCAAGTTTGATCCAATGAAGAACCTTTCCCATCTATACCATGAGCCCTAACCTTTATTTAAGAGTCGTCGTCGGTACTTTGTCAAATGCCTTACTAAAGTCCGGGTATATTATATCATAATCCTTATCATTATCTGCCGTCTCATAAACTTTCCCATAAAAACTCAATAAATTGGTGAGGAAACCCACCTACCCTTGTGAATCCATGTTGTGAATCATTGATTTAAATTATGTTTATCTAAGTGCTCTCTAATGTTTTTGCAATAATAGATCCAATATTTAAACCCCCCACTGATGTTAGGACTTACGGTCGATAATTTGACTTTAGTCCTCTGTCTCCCTTCTTAAATATGGGAACAACATTTCTTTTCCTCCACAATAATGGCCCCATCGCCTATCTCAACCGATTTCCTAAAATGTGCACTAACGACTCAAATAACAACCTCCTTGCATTCCTTTAATACCCTGGGATACACTTCATCTGGTCCTGGCGATTTTAAAAGTTTTCATTTTTCTATACCCTCCTCCACCATTTCCTAGTTATCAAAAATATCTTTGAGTTCTCCTCATCGCTTCCTTTTAACATTGTTCACTATCAGGTATCGTCTGTGTATCCTCCTCCGTAAAAACACTTAAGAAATAATCATTTAGACTCCTACACATATCCTCATCCGTATTTAAGACCTCACCCGGGCCTGAAACCCTTTAAAGGCCCAACTATTCCCTTGACTTTGTTTTTTAAACCTGATAGAAAACCCCTTTGGGTCCCTTTTTGCCCGTTCTGCTACTTTAATCTCATAATTGTTCTTAGCAACTCGAGTTAATTTCTTCACCGTCCTCGCCATCACGTTATACTGTTCTTTGTTTACCAATCCTGCCTTGAACCTTAAATAAATGTTTCTTTTTACTCCAATGTTGTGTTTTAACTGGTGGTCATCCATTTTGGATCACTGTTTCTGGACCTTATTTCCCTATAAGGAATATTTCTTTCTGTCCGTCAATATATTCCTTACAAATGAGGTATAATCCTCCTGGCTCCGACCTCACTTCCCTTCTAACCTCTTAATTACCTCCTCAGCCCTGACCTCACTTCCCTGTCTAACCGCTCTAATTATCTCCTCAGCCTCGACCTCACTACCATATCTGACCGCGCCAATTACCTCCAGGTGCCTTCCTAATTCTTCATAATTGGCCTTTCCAGCTGTCCTCGTCCTGTCCTGGGAAAATTTCTGCTCCTCCATCCCACACCTCTTATTAATAACCTCCAGGTGTCTTCTTAATCCCGCATAATTGGCCTTTCTGAAATTAGGTATTCGATGCCTTTTTGCCACTTAAATTTTTCCAACTTCCCCTTTTAAGCTAAAAACTGACTCATAATGGTCGCTTTATCTAAATTACCCCGACCTCCACATTTGTAACTAAATCGTCTCTATTTGTCAGCAATAGATCAAGAATATTAGTGCACGAGCAGGAAGCGGCATATTTCCGTGAGCGGCAGTCCTCGCGGCAGCATTTCACGTACCACGTGACAGTGGAGGCAATAGTATGCCAAAGTGTTGGAAGAGGGTGCATCACACAGTTGGCAGGATGTAAAGTGAGGCTCCTCGGCCATACCAGCAACTTGCCACACGGGCCGGTAACCAAGCCGCAGCCGAGCCGAGACCACATTGGCCTGCGAAAACCCTGAGGCCCGACGACGATACTTATAACGTGTGCACGGATAACGTCATAGTGTTGGATCGATACACTATCGCCTCTCTGGGTGTCCTAGAACGGGCTGTGGAGAGCAGATGCGTCCGAGCGGAGCCTTGCCCCATAACAGAGCAGAGAGGGTGACGGCCCGTTAACCCCTTGGGCGGCAGACCACAGGCTGCCTTCGCCAAGCCGTCCACTGTGTCGCTGTGGGAAAGGCCCACATGTGAAGGGGCCACAAAAAAATGATATCCCAAAGAACGTTCAAACACTAAACCCTTTAAAAAAGTCAAGACTTGTAAACAATTTTGGGAACAAGGTTTCGGAGCCGTAAGAGACTGAAGGGCTGACTGCGAATCACAATCACCACCCCATTGAGTCCTCTCTGACAAAGGAGTGTTACAGCATCAAGGACACCTGAGCTCGCGACGTAAGCTTGAGCAGCAGGAGGCGCGGCCAACCACCCCCCCCGCGGGGGTCCCGGTTNCTATGAGATCTATAAATATATAGTCAGAAGATGGAGGAGAAGGAGGAACAAGCCTTTCAGCAACCAGAGTGGAATTTTGAGCAAAGGTTTGAGCAAATAGTTTAAAATAGATGAGACAGCTGTAGAGCCATCTGGGTGAAGCATAGGAGGGAAAGATGAAGAGGAAATATTATATGAGTTGTGTTTTAGGCTAGATGCCAGAAGCAGGGATGTCAATTTTCCGCGGATTTGCGGATTTCCAAGTATTTTATTGCCAGCTGGGTCATTTCTGTGAATCGTGTAGATTCGGGTTAAAAGTTTAGGGATGGGGGGGTTTACATAGTTGGCTAGCCCACAGCCGAACCTGACACTAGCCACTGATCCAGCACAGACCATAAAACATTTTTTGGCTGCCTAGCGGGAAGTTAATACTAGGCTGCCGATATCTCCTGACTCCGCTGCTACAAATTTGCTCAGGAGGCAGTATGTTGGGGTGAAATACAGCAGCCACAGCTGCCATAATCATTATCATGATTATGGTAAAAATTAGTGAAACATATTTGATATTGGATTATTCAATAATTCGAAGTTAGTCATCAAATCATATTTGAGGTGTATTTGATAGCACCTAAATAATTGATAAAGTTGACAAATATAAATGACAAATATTTTGTTGTTGTGTTATTAGTTTTCCAACGGAAACAGTGTTAATTTATCTTGTCAAAATGGTTAATAATTCATATACATTTCACAATTTAAGTTGCATGATATACCATATATATATACATATACACAAATTGTGGACACAAAAACAGACAAAATTGAGACCATAAATTATTATAGATATAACCAAGGACCTCTCAGAAGCTCTCTCAGAGCATGAAATTTACAAAAAATCTCGGGGGGCTTACAGCGCCCCCCGAACCCCCAGCTGGGAGGTTCCCTCGCTATGCTCGGTCAGCCTCGCTGCACTCGGTTGAGTTGGTCGCCCTATTATTTTATTTCAGAGTTTTTTTCTTTTCTTGTTGACATCCCTGTAGAAGTCACGAGAGGAGTTGGATCCAGAAATTTTGGGACATTTTCTATTAATAAAGGAGTTTTTAATCATTTCAAGAATATATTTGGCATGGTTACGGGCAGAAATATTAAGGGCGTGAGTTTCAGAAGATTGATGGTTACGGTACCGTCTGTGAGCCTCTATCTTGGACAGCACGAGAACAAGCTTAGTTAAACAAGGGTTTACTGACTAGGATTAGAGAAAGTGTGTGGACAACATGCCTCCATGCCTGAGACAATGACTTCAGTTATGCACTCAGTTATTATTACAATGAGATGGGTGAATAGGTGAATCGATGCCTTTGGAAATAAGTGTCTTCGCAGAATCATGGGGTATCGCTGGGATGATTACGTGTCAAACCAGAGATTGTACCGTGAGACTGAATCCAGGCCTATTACCTGCATAGTCCATCATATGGCAGCAATAATAATTCCTTGAAAAATCTGAGTAATACTGCGTCAGGTTCTCCCGCCTAGCCTAGGTGTAATGTCAGAAGCATCTCTGCCTAGGTGGGTCCCGAGGCGGCACCGGATCGATAGGACAGGTTACGGAAATAAGGTTGTGATCGGAGAAACCCAACGGAGAGTATAGTTAAAAAGAGTAAGCAGAAGGGTCAGAGATTAGGAAAAGGTGAAGAATGTTGGGCGTGTATACACTTGTGCATCTCCATCTCAAGCTTAAGTTTATTTCATGTCCCAATCCCTCCTTCATCACCCACAGGCTTCCATAGGTGTTGTGGAGCTGCAGATCCTGCGCACGTGTGAGCCACTGGTGGTTGATGCCGACCCACATCAAAGTGGCACCTCCACCCTCACCCTCAAGAATGCCTCCTCCTTCCCTCTCCAAATGAGTTTCTTTATGGAGCACAACTCCCAGGCTTTCTCTCTCCGTCCAGCCAGCCTCACCTTGGCCCCTGGAGCACGGTCCTCTCCTGCACTCATCTTCACACCGGGTGCTGATGTAGGCACAGTCAACAGGTATGTAGTCAGATTTTTCCTTCTATCTGATTTATTTTTCTATTTATCATTATATTTTTCTTCTCCATACTAGAGGCCTTTGTCTAAATAAATAAGGTGGCACTTAGCACAAAGCAGATTCTTGTTAAGCGCTGAAAACGCTCTGCACATCAAAGCGATATTACAAAATTAGTTGAACTCAAT
Source organism: Chionoecetes opilio (assembly GCA_016584305.1). Lineage (NCBI taxonomy): Eukaryota > Metazoa > Arthropoda > Malacostraca > Decapoda > Majidae > Chionoecetes > Chionoecetes opilio. Next base: position 65,687 of record JACEEZ010011870.1, read on the forward strand.
ATTTTATAAAGATGAGAAATTTATGAACCCTTGGAAGTATTTTTCTAACACACTCCTTCTGCACACATTCATCCTCTAGCCTTATTTAATATTGAATTTTTTTCTCTAGTCCATTTTGATGTTGAAGAAACAATTACCAGTATCACATACATAGCACTTATCTGGTCTGGACCAGTTACAGAGAACGTTACAACACTTAAACTTTGCATCCCTGCGCACCACACATGTTACCATGCGCCGCCACCAGGCAGCAGCACCTTCACCCTCTGCCATAGGCATCTTGTTTTCGTTTTTCTTGGTTGACTGATGTCAGCTTGAGCATCCCTCGGCAATACTAAGATATCTGATATTGTTTTTGCCGATGATGCAGTAATCTTTGCTGAGTCGCTGGAGGTTCTGGTGATGGCTCTCGAGGCGCTGTACAAGGAGGCAAAGCCATTGGGACTTGAGGTCTCCTGGCTCAAGACCAAGGTCCAGGTGTTTGGAGGCTTACTAGATGAAACATTAGTCTGTTCATGCGTGCGGCGAGAACATTGAGATCTTGGAAGTTTTATATACCTTGGTAGCACAGTCCAGAATGATGGCGGGTCACGTCAAGAAGTCTTACGGCGGATTGGCATAGCCCACGTGTTATGGACTTGCTCAGCACGAGTATTTGGCGTTGTCGGTACCTGTGCAGGAGGACAAAGATCCGGATCTTCAAGTCGCTTGTGATCCCTGTCTTACTCTATGGCTGTGAGACATAGACACTAAATAGCGACTTGAAGAGGCGAATCGATGCCCTTGGTAATATATGTCTTCGCAGAATCATGGGATATCACTGGGATGATTACGTGTCAATCCAGCGATTGCACCGTGAGGCTGAATCGAGGCCTATTACCTGCATAGGCTATCAGCGTCAACTTCGGCTATATGGGCATGTGGCAGAGCATTTTTTAACATCATAACTGGGCGACCAAAATGTCTCCCAGTGATGAAAAACTTGCCCAGTAAGAACAATTTTAAGCTACTGCGCGACAAGATATTTATTCATAAAATCCTTCCTGGATACAATGGTTCATCATATCTGTGTGTTTTAGATCCAGAAGTGCATTCTTATTACTGCATAGGATCTTTATTTATACACAACATACAAAAGGGTGAAGTTGATGTTTCCAAAAAACTATTATTGTAACAGGTAGGCCTTTACCTTTCTGGATATCCAAAGAAAGTCGCCCAGTAAGATTTGCTTCAAAAATGCACTGGCATGTGGCACGCTACCTTGAAACCGATCCTTCCCATCGAGTTGTATCTGTAAGAGACAATCCGGCATGGAGGAGGCCAAGGGGGCGCCCACAAGGCTCGTGGCTGGGGCAAGCTGATGTTTCCTGCCGAGAGATGCTTGGTATGGGAATGGAGCTTGCATGGGGACTCGCGCGTGGTGATCCCCGGGAGTGGAGTCATAGGTGTGGGCGAGGTTACGCGCTCCCCGGCGTATGCCCCCAATGATTGATTGATTGATCGCATCGCTTCCTCCCCTCATCCAGAGGAGACAGTGTGCTCGGATACGGGTTGACACGGGCACTGATGATGTTCACCCTCTCCTACTGACTGGACAACTGTCTCCTGGGGGCTCTCACATCCACGATACCCGTCGTCTCGGCAATTACCTATTGATGCCACAGTCGTTTCTATCAGTGACCGAGTTTTTCCCACGTGTTTTGTATACGTGTTGACCCGCTTTCCTGAGTCCGGGGGCATCCCAGCCTCATAAGAACATAAGAAGAACATAAGAAAATAAGGAAGCTACAAGAGGCCGCGAGGCCTACACGTGGTAGTTCCTGTCACCTAACACTACCTACATACACTTTTCATCCCCATCCATGAACCTATCCAGCTCCCCTTTAAAGCTCCCCAATGACTCAGCACTAACTACCTGTCTATTGAGACCATTCCATTCATTCACCACCCTATTTGTGAACCAGTTTTTCCCTATTTCCTTTCTAAATCTACGCTTTTCCAGCTTGAATCCGTTACTTCTTGTTCTACCCTGGTTAAAAGCCGTAAGAACTTTTCCTACCTCTCCTTTATTAAATCCCTTTATCCACTTAAAAACTTCTATCAGATCGCCCCTTACCTAATCGCCCCTAATTTTAATAACTTCAATCTCCTCTCATAACTAAAGTTACGCATCCCTTGTATCATTTTGGTCATCCTTCTCTGCACTTTTTCTAACAACACTATATCCATCCTGTAATATGGAGACCAAAACTGAACTGCATAGTCTAGCCTCACCTTAGTAATGGGCTCGGGGCCCCCCTTGGTGAAGGTTCTGGGCCCCAGGCCACCTGTGGCGTCCTCTAGCCCCTTTTTGAAGTGGGTGGACAATCTCCATGCCATCATGATGGAGGTGTAGGGGAGACTGCACGTTCGTCTTGCTGCCTTGGACAAGTGCACCTTCCCTTCCAGTTTGCCGAGGAAGCTGCGACCTTGCCAAGTGGCAGATGGCCTGGTTTATGGCCAGGCTTTGAGAGTCCCCAACCCTTTTTCCACCGTGGTTGAGGGCGAGAAAGCGAGGACTGGCAAGTCCACTAAGTGCCGTCATCTGCCGTTGTTGGGCTTTTCTGATTTTCCTCCTGCCTTTTTTCCTACCTGAGGATAAACCTACCTGATGCCTTCGCCTTCGGACTCCGAGCATTTTTTTTCTAGAGATGTTCTCCAGGCGGTGCTTGCACAGAGTTCGGATCGAGACACTTGTGCCGTGGTCTCAACTAATGGAGACAGACCTTTGCCTTTCAGGACCCTCGGTAGAAGTCCTACTCGACTCCAATACTAGCGCAAATGGCACATCTGCCTCGTCCTCCTCCCACCAGTGCTTCCAACGTTCAGGTGCTGAGCCATCGTCAGCGTCAGGTTAAGAGATCTGCGACCTTTTGTCGCCCACAACAAGAAAACGGGAGGGGACGGGGTTTTCAGGGGTTAGAGTCGTGTTCCTCGTCCCCTCGAATGACTGGTTATTCAGCTCGGAGTTTGAGCGGGCGGCTGTCGCTGGGAGCAGAGGCTTGAGTGGCGGACGTTGTTTGGAAGCGGTACCAGTCCCGTACGAGACTCGGCAACCACTCAGCAATGTCGCCATATCTTAACCTAAGCTACAACTCCAATTCTGCGAAGGGCCTAGCTTTGGTTCAAGAGGTTCAGATTCTCTCCAAGGGAGGTGTGGGACTGGCTCCTCGAGATCCAGGATTCTGCAGCCGCTTGTTTGTGGTACCGATGGCTTGGGGCAGGGAGCCCTGTAACTGACTTGTCGCTGATCTACAAGTTCGTTTGCAGGACACCATTCCCGATGGAGACGTGCAGGTCTGTCCTACTCTCCATCAGGCAGGACGGTTGGATGGTGTCTGTGGATCTGAAGGTTGTTTCCAGATCCCTTTACATCCCCTGTCGCAAAGCTATCTTTGTTTTATGTGGAGGATCCACGCCTATCAGTTTGTGTGGTCTGGTTCGGGCTTTCCACGGCTCCACTGGTCTTCACCCGGGTCATGGCTCTCATCTCGGGATGGAGGCACTCCATGGGGATCAGACTGCTTTGTATCCAGACGACTGGCTGATCCTCTCCCCTGAACGGTTTCTCTCCGTCTCATCTTCCATGTTTCCATGCTTGCACAAAATCAAACCAATATACTGAAAATCCTTATCTTCTTCCAATCTTTTCCCATTCAGCTTAAATTTCACATTCGTTTGGTCTAACACCAACTTATAACTCTTATGTCATATGTGCTCTCAAAATCTACCACTTCAATTCTACTCTATTCTAATTCACAAAACAATAACCACCTTACTTTTCACTTTACTTTTGTTAACATTCACCCTCATCTTCCATCTTCTGCACACGTTTGCAAGTTTCTGTAAGTCGCTCTCATTCTCTGCGATCATAACTATCATCTGCAAAAAGAATTGTGTTTCAGCAACCATCTGCCACAATTTGCATACATTTCCACTCCAACTTTTGCTTTCATCTCTCTTATTACACCGTCCATGTCTAGGTTAAATAGCCGCGGGACTTCACACATACTTGCCTTACACCTCCTTGTATTCCAAAACTTTCACTCATATAACCATTTACCCTGACACATGCCATTACATCCTTACAAAAGATTTTAACACCATTCAATAGCTTCCCACCCACACCATACACCTTCAACGCATCTCACATTGCTGTCCAATCAACTCTGTCATACACTTTCTCAAGGTCCATGAATGCAGTATAAACTTTCTTCCCATTCGTTTAACATTTTCTCAACTGCAATCCTGAGTGAAAAATATATGACGCAAACCTCCCCTACCTTTTCTTAAACCTCCCTGCTCTTTACTGATCCTTCTCTCTGTGATCTTCACCCGTTCAATTACAATTATTCCATGCCAGCTATAGGGAGAGTGGGGCAGGTTGCATCGAGGGTAGGTTGCATCATTGCCTCTAACTCGCATGTTATCACACGTACATCACATCGTCTTAATACTACTACTACTACTACTACTAACTACTACTACTACTACTATAAACTACTACTACTACTACAACTACAACAATAATAATAATAAAAAAAGTTAATGCGAGTTAGAGGCAATGATGCAACCTACCCTCGATGCAACCTGCCCTGCTCTCCCCTACTACAAAAGGCTTTTATACCTTTATAAATTGCCACATGAATGTTTACTACCTTTCCCCTTGTATAGTGGGATAATGAGGGCCTTTGTCCAGTCTCCTCATACCATGCCCTCATCCCATGCTAACCCACGTATCCTCTGCATCCATTCAATTACAGATTCTCCTCCAGATTTTCACATTTCAGCTGTATTCCCTTCCATTCCTGCTGCCTTTCCATTCTTCAAAGTGCCAATTGAAGTTCACCACTCCCTTCCTTATGTTTTTCTCTTGTTCATGCACCCTCCCACCACTGCCTATCATTCCCATGCATGTTACAATCTCCTCACCTTCACTTTTTATATTCATCACATTTTCTAGATATTCCATCCACCTTCCTTTCATAAGCTCTTCACATTCTTCCATCCGCATCTTTCACCTCGTTTCCTTCGTTTCTCACTTTTATTTCCCTTCTCTTTCTTCTCTTTTATTTCTCTCTCATCCTTAACTTCCCTCCAATAAACCTTTCACCCTCTTTATACTTCTCACTCAATTGTCTTCCAAAGTCTTCATCTGCTCTCCTCTTACTCTCCTATCACCCTCCTTTTACATTCATTGTATTTTCTTGTTCTTTTCATTTCTTATTTTTTCTGGTAGATTTCTTTCCATGTTTTTCCTGTAAGCACCTCTTTTCTTTAACTGCTTTCTTAACCTTATCCATCCACCATGCACTCCCTTTCTTCTTCCCTGCCTTCACTACTTTCATCCCCACCACTCCTTCAGTTTCATGCAACAATATTTTTTTTGAAGCTCTCAAAATTCTTTTAACTTTTTATTTTACATCAATATTTATATTCTCACGCTCATCATTCATTGCTTTTATCGCTTCGTTTATATTCATCTCTTATTCCTTCATCACTGAATCTTTTAAACCCTTAGCTTTGGTCCTCTCTCCTTTCCTTCTCTTTCTCTTCCATCTGTCATTAAGTGTTATCGTCTTTAAATACAGCATAACGGTCAGATCCTCAAACATACCTCTCACAACTTTTGCATCCATCACATCTGCCTTGATTTTATATCCACAGCCTTATAGTCAATGAATCTCTTTTGTTGATCTTGTATTCCTCTTTTCCAAGTAAAACAGTGGCTCATCTTGTGCTGAAAGTGTTTGCTAAGAACAACGTTCACTCATTTCTCCATTTAACCCTAACACACGCCATTGCATTCTCATAAAAGCTTGTACACCATTTAATAGCTTCTCACTCACACCATACACCTTAACCCCTTCACGCCCAGATCTTTCCTTTGCTATAAAATAATGTGTTTTGTTAGCCATAAAATTAGTACCTGAATCTACTACCAAATTAGTTAGTGGACAAGGATACTAAACAGGTCATATCTATAAAATATTGCTTATATCCACTGAAAATTGTCTAATGGTACCCAAATTACAATGGAAATTACGTTCTGGGTCTCAAGGGGTTAAATACATCCCACATTGCTGTCCAATGAACTCTGTCATATGCTTTCTCATGTTCCATTAATGCATTGATCACTACCATTGCTCCATAATTCATTCCTGCACCCTTAATGAACATTTTTAAACTTGCCTCACATAGTTTGGGTGATCATAACCATCCATTCTGCTCCCTAGACTGACATTTCTCAGATAACTGATTTTGGGTGCTTAAGGCCTCTTCCATTTGCGACATTTCAAGAACCAGTTCACGGAACCCAAGAGTTCAGGCGTTCCATTTGCGCACGAAAACCTGGGTCCGAGGCAAAACGCGTAGTGACTCAGCAAAACCCGTGAACTTTCTCTACTCACATTGAGAGGTGGGTAGCTTGGGTAGAGTTTTCAGTTCATAACAAACAATGGTCGCCTTGGGCCCTATTTCTCTTATCGTGAAGGGTTTTCCGCATGCACGAGTCGGAGAGGATGTCAGACGGCATAAAAGAGGCATACATGGCTGGTGGAGCCCTGCGTTCCCGCAATCTTAAACTTGATATGATCCCTTCACATAGCAGCTAGCTGAGTTATCTCTCGTTATCTCTCTCGTTATCTCATTATCTCGTTATCTCTTGATTTCTCTCTTGTTATCTCTCTCTTTTCTTTTTTCCTCTTACCCCTTTCTCCCCTATCTTCTTATCTCTCCCTCCTATCTCTTTTTCTCTTTTCGTTTTCTCTCTTTTCTCTCTCTCTCTCGTTTCTCTCTCCCCTTTCTCTCTCTTCCCTCTTTCTCTCTCCTCTCTCTCTCTTTCTCCTTTCTCTCTCTCCTCTCCCCTCTCTCTTCTTCTCTTTTCCTCTCTCTTTTCTCCCCCCTCCTTTCTCTCTCTCTCTCTTTCCCCCTTCCTCCTCCTCTTCTCTCCTTTTCTCCTCGTCTCTCCTCCCCCTTCTTTTTTTTTTTTTTTTTTTTTTTTTTTTTTTTTTTTTTTTTTTTTTTTTTTTTTTTTTTTTTTTTTTTTTTTTTTTTTTTTTTTTTTTTTTTTTTTTACCCTTTTTTCTTATGGTTTTACAGTCAGGGACTTCAGTGGACTACTAGAACTATCTTTGATTTTAAAGAATGTTAAATTATTTAGTTTAAACATACTACATGGGTTACTATTCAAAAATTATCTATTTCTCTATTCCTTTTTCACTACAAAATGAATTTTTACAGTAATGGGGTTATTTTCTTTTTTACTTTTTTTTTTTTCAGTACTACAAATATATAAAAGAAAATTGAATTTAAGCGGGGGTTTACAGGTTTATGGGTAGGTACTTATACTATGGCTGTTTATCCAAGGTTTTCACAGCACTCTTAAAGGGGTCGGAGTGACGAGGTAAGTAAAAGTTGTCTGCTGTACCTTTGGTTCCACATTTTGTGTACCGGGGAAAGGGAAAGGAAAACGAAAGAGAGGTCTCCGTCCTGGCAAAAGGACGTCTTTTGGGGCCCCCTGGTAGCAGCCTATCGTGTGGTGTGGCCGTGTGGTTTTTCCCCAGGGCGTGGGAGGCAGCCGGTGGGGCATACTGCTTGTGTGTCTTGTAAACGCGCACAGACCCTGCTAGGTCGCACGTGCTGCAAGGGTTGCAAGGAGGGAAAAGCTGGCCCTGCGGGCCCTTTCAGAGTATTAACCCGTTGGGTTGGACCGCCCTTGTCAAGAAGGCTCAGGACGAAGGGGGGGGGGAGACCACGGAGGGGGGCTACCCCATAAGGGAGGGGACTTGAGCTCCCTATAAGGTGGTGCCCCCCTTTGGGAGTCAAAAAGGGTTGGGGGAGAACGCCCAGACACACTAAGTTTCCAGGGGGCTTTCCTTGAAAGGGTTCGGATTGGTCGTGAGGTCAGACGCTTTTCATTTCCCACCCCAAGTATGGAGATGGAGTCTGCGGGGCACCGCCTCCCCCCCCGTAAGATGGTAGGGATGGGAGTATCAAGGACGTTGTTGTGGGGGGGGGAAATGAGCACGCCGGTTTTTTCTCTGGACGAGATCCACTTCCCATCGACGACCCCATGAGATGACGGTTTGGAGGACCTGATTTATGTGGCACAGTCGTGGGTGACACCATGCGCAGGGGGGGTTTAAGGGTGCAGCATGGGCATATGCATGTGCCTCTGGGATGAGCTGGGCAAGTCATTGAAAAATACTTTCCAAGGGGAGAGGGCCGAGCACACTGCCCTGTGGGCGCTGGCAAAGATCAGGTTTTTCCTCTGGGGTTTTTGACCTCCACCACCATCAAAGAAATCTGTCCCGCAGAGTTTTAGTAGGAGCAGCGGGGTGCCGCGGACACCAAACTTTTCATTTTGGTGATGAGGCCGTGATGCCCACCCTGTCAAATGCTCCCGCAATGTCAAGGGCAATGAGGGAGTGTCCTTTCTTTGGTCAAGACCCTTATCCATGTGGTGGACAGAGGGGAGCAATAGGTGGCCGCGACCTGTTTGCTCGGAGCCAAATTGCTTGATGTTAAAAAGTGGTGTATGTGAAAAAAGCGATATTTTTGCGGCAATTATAGTTCCCGTCTTGCCAAAACTGATAAAAGGGAGATGGGCCTAAGTTTTGGGGGTCAGTTTTTTTTTTTCCTTTCTTTTTTTATTGCCACCACTCGGCAGCCTCCACGGGGTGGGCCCCCTTTCCAGTATGAGGCATGCTGAAAGATAGTAGAAAGGGGCTTGCTGTGAGGGGCGCAGCGCTTGAGGATAGAAGGCTAATTTGTCGGGGCCCCCGGGCCCTTCTTTGGTCGACCTGACAAAGTGTCGGCGAATTTCCACATGTTATGGTGAGATTGAAAGGCGGGGCATTGGTGAGGATGGGCCAGCGGGGATGGATCGCGGGGGATCGGTACGCTTTTGTTGGAAAAAAATGTCGGAGTACCTGCCTTGTCCTTTTTCTTGGTGGCCCCTGTGCCGTCAGATTTGAAAAACGGAGGTATGGTTCGTCAGTTTTTTTCAAAACCTTGTTGCTGTTTAAGGTGGTCCCAGGATTTGTTACCCACTAAACGACCACTGAGCTTGATTTTGAGGTCGTCTTGCCCATTGTTGGATTTTTTTCATTGCTGCAAAAGCGGGGGCTGTAGCGCTCCTTTTTAGGGGGGTTGGATGGCGTGATAGACCCGCCGCACAAAATTTTTTTTCATCAGCAGCCATCCTCTTGGGTAACCAAAACCCAGGGCTTACAAGGGGTTGGCAGTTAAGTTGGCTTGGCACATATTTCTTTGGGTTCAAGCAGAGTACGGTGAATGTGTGTACCTGTGTATCTACATCTTTGCGAGAAGGTGCTCCAGGGTGTTTTTGCAGCTCGTCACTAAGTCCCCGTCTGCTCTGCCCCACAGCCATTTGGAGTGTGAGGGGGCATCCTCGAGCTGAACCGTATTGTATTAGGATCGCCATGTGATCTGATGACCCTCAGCCCCGAGGGGTGAACGGTGCGACACTGTCTGGGAAAATCACTGATGACAGGATAAGTGATGACCCCGGAAAAATGTGTGGGGAAGTAACGGGTTTGTTAGACCTACACTGTGAGGAATCCAAAGGACTTGCAACTAGATGTTGGTTCATGTCGCCTATGATACAACGTCTCACCGGTGTGTTGTTGCAACAGGTCATCCAATATTGCAGAACTCAATAGGCTCCCTCCCTGCCACGTGGGCGGTGTACACACACAGCAGGGTAGCGCTGTGATGGCGAGTCCATATTTTGAAAAAAAAATCTCCAAGGTTTTGGGAAGTGACTTTAGGGGTGACCGACAGACTCTTGTGAAAGGGGACGCGAACACCAAAAAGGGCCCGGTTCCCTTTTGCGTCGATGCCCCCTCGAATCCTTTATCTTCCAAAATTGTTGGGGTTGACTTTTTTGAGGAAGGGCTCCACTGCCGAGTGTCCGGGTTGTGGGGGTAGTGAGGTTTTTTTTTAGGTCCCCGAGTTGGTTTGGGGAAACCCCTGACATTGGCAGATAGATGGTGATGTTGCGGGAAATTACTGCGACCATAGTTCCCGGCCGGTTTACATGGATCGGCGGCTGGTGATGTTTGATTGGGCAGGGTCAGGATGAAGGGGTATGGTTGTGGTGTGTGGGTCTTTGTCTTTATGTTGAAGCTGAAGCCAGTTGTTTATGATAGGTGGGGTGACGGGGAGACAGGGGTAGGGAACAGGGGTGAGAAAGCGGCTGAGGTCTGAACAGGAGGGCTTTTTTCTGTGCCTGATCGGTTGAATCTTGTCAAAGAACCTATCTTGCTTCCTGGTGATGCGAGTAGACACTCTTGAACGAAAGTCCTGTACTGACAATAGCTGCACTTAATTTTCCCTTTGGGAGTTGTTTCTCTTTCTCTCTCTCTCTCTCTCTCTCTCTCCCTCTCTCTTCCTCTCTCTCTCTCTCTCTCTTCTCTCTCTCTTCTCTCCTCTCTCTCTTCCTCTCTCTCTCTCTCTTCTCTCCTCCTCCTTTTTCCCCTCTCTCTCTCTCCCCTCTCTCTCCTCTTTTCTTCTCTCTCTCTCTCTCTCCTTTCTCTCCCCCTCTCTCTCCTCTCTCTCTCCTCCCCTCTTCCCTTTTCTTCTCTTCCCCTCTCTCTTCTCTCTCTTCTCTCTCTCTCTCTTCTCTTCTCTCTCTCTCTCCTCCTCTTCTCTCTCTCTCTCTCTCTCCTTCCTCTCTTCTCTCTCTCTCTCTCTCTCTCTCCCCTTCTCTCTCTCCTTTTCCTCCTCTCTCCTCTCCCCCTCTCCTCTTCTCTCTTCTCCCTTTTTCCGGGTTTTTTCTTTCCCCCCCTCCCTCTTTTCTTTCCTCCCTTTTTTTTTCCCCTTTTTTCCCCCCCTTGGGCCCCCTTTTCCCCCTTCCATCCTTCCCCCATTTTTTCTTAAAAAAATTTTTTTTTTTTCTTCCCCCCCCCCCTCTCCTTCTTTCTCCCCCTTTTCCCTTCTTAAATTCTTCCCCCCTTGGGTTCCCGCCGCCAGTATGTTGTAAACCCCCCCCCCCCCCCCCACACCGAAAAACCCCCCTGAAACCCTTCCCCGAAGGCTGTTTCCCCGGCAAAATTTCCCGGCCCCCAAATGATGGCCTTTTTTTTTTAAAAACTTTTTAACAAAACCCTTTTTCAGTTATTTTTCCGCTTTTTTTGCTTTTTAACCAAAAACCCCAATTTTTCCATTTTTTGCCAAGGAACCAAATTGGATGGGGAAAAAATTTTAAAAAAAAATTTTGTGTTGGGGTGTGACAGACAATTTCCCAGGTTTTTGAAATTACGGCCCAAGCAAACCTGGCTGCCCACCTCCCCCCCTTGGGGGACCGGGGGCAAAGGGCCCGCCGGCCCTGCCCCCAAAAGCCGGAGGGGTTTTTCCCCCCCCGCCAAGGACACTAAAAAAAGTTCCGCTCTTAAACCCCGCAGTGGGGTTCCCTTCCCGGGGGGTTTTTCCATGTTTTCTCAGGAAAAATTCCCAAAAATTTTTTTTTTTGACTTTTTCTTTTCCCCAGAATGGCAATTGTTCCTTATTTGGGCCCGGTTTTCTCCCAAAAGGAATTTTTTTTAACTAAACCTCCCAAATTCCCCGTTAAATACCCCAAATTGCAAAATTATCCAAGCCTTGTTCCGAACAGGCCTTAACATGGTTACTCCTTTTTTCTCGGGACAACTATTTGGGGGGCCAGGGCAATTTCAACCCTTTATCCCCCCAAAAACCAAAGCCCCCCCCTGCTAAGTTAAATAAAAAAAGGAAAAAGGCCCAATAAAAAAACCAAAAGAAAACACTTAAATTTTTCGAGGGCAAAAAATAATTTCGTATTTTTTTTCGGTTTTGGGTTAAATTTTTCAGAGGGGGGGGCTCCCACTTAAAAATTTTTTTTAATTTTCGGCTCAAAATGGCAGAGGTTTTTTTGGGGAAAAAAAAAAATCCCTTTTTTTAAAATAATGCAGGAATTGGGGCGGTTTGTTAGGAATTTAATTTTTTGGAAATTTTGGGTTTTGTTATTTTTTAAAGGTTTGGGTGTTTTACGAGTTATTGGTTAAAAATAAAAATCTATTCGGATTGGGTGGCCTGGTTCGGCAACCCGGGGAAAAGCCATTTCGATTGTGTCTTTTACCCAAAACGAAATTAAGAAATTAACCCAACGAAAAAAATTTTTTTTACCTCAAACCAAAAAAAATAATTTAAAATTAAAGTGGTAAAATTAAGACAGGAAATGATTTTTAAAAATGATTTTTTTTTTTTTTTTTTTTTTTTTTTTTTTTTTTTTTTTTTTTTTTTTTTTTTTTTGGGTATACCCCCCCCCCAAACCCCTTTTCCGGACTAATAGGGGGGGAGCACTGGTCCAGGAACCGCAAACGCCCGGGAATCGCAACAGTCCGAGGCCATTACCCACCCCCGGACGTTTATCCTAGTCTAGTACTTACTGTCCAGCAACTGTCAAATCAACTCACCCCGCCGCGGACTTAACGTCACTTTTTTGTTGTTTTAGGGCTGCGAGGATCCCTTGGGGAACACTATGAACCCTGGTGATGTCCTATGATGCTATCACAGGCACTGTAGTTGACCTGTCTTCCTCAGGAAGGCACAGGTGAGGCGGATGACAGCGTTTTTGCCGGGAGGGGTGGACGCCAGCCGCCGCCAGCAGGGTGGGAAGGTCACAGGTGGCGACTTTTCAGGGTGAGGAGTTGAGAGCATAGCAATACACGGTGGGAGTGGAAGCGCAGACACTGCAGCAGAAAGTGTTCAATAGTCTCTGTGGGGCTGAGAACGTGGAGATGGGGAATAGAAGGGAAGGAAAATAAATGGGGAAAGGAAGGAGGAAGAAAAAGGGGGAAAGAGGCAGAGTACTGATGATGGTGGTGATAGAGAGAGAGAGGCAATTGATGTTATGCTTACGCCACATATCCTATCTCCCACGGGGGGAAGCATTTGCTGACATAGGTATCTGCAGCTGAACGTCCACGAGGGGAAGGAGGGAGATGAGAAAGTGAGAAAGAGAAGATGAGAGGAGGAGAAGGAAAAGAGAGAGAGAGAAAGTGAGGAGCGTGAAGAAGGTGAGGGAGAGTGAGGAGGCGAGGAGGAAGAATAATGCTGATCCAACACTCCTTGATCACTTCTGCCCGTCACCTAGCACCTCTCTTCATATCTGTCTGCACTTAGATAACCTTTGACCTACACCCTTCACACACCTGGGCCTGGCCTCTCCGCGGAAAACAGGGGAGAGAGGATGAGATTCTTATATCCTGCAGTGGGGGCCACACGTATTATTGTGTCGCGGTGATATCTTACGAGACTAGTGTCTTAGTGCGGTGAGCGAGTTAGGTGGTATTCCTCCCAGATACCACGCGCTCAAGTACGTGCCAACACACCCGCGCCCTTCATTACCAGACGCCCGACGCCCGCCACGCCGCTTGTCCCCTGGGGCAGGTGCTACTCATCTCTACGAAGTCCCGACTTTCCTGCCAGGGCACCTGCCCGGGTGGCTTTGCCCCTGTTTCCTCCGGGGGCACCTGAGGTGAAGGGGCCACGGCAGGGCAAATAGCGGCGCTCGGCGTTACCCCTGTGGTTTTTCACTTTGCCCAGGGACGACGGAGTTTTCGACGGGACGACTAAGGAATACCCCGCATAACCCCAGGGGCGGGAAGTGCAACTCTACGAGACGGAGATGTCCCTGCAACACTGCCCGCCCCGATGGTGATTCCCCTGGGGCCGCATGGTTTTCCCGGAAACGCCGCCGTGGGGCAACCAAGGGGCGCCCTACTTTGCCCCAGGGGGTGGGGAAGTGCACCTCTATGAGACCTGACGTCCCCCCAAACACTACCTACCCCTGTGGCCTCTCTTCAGGGCCCTTGGGGAGCCACTGGGCGCTGGGGCCAGGCACTAGGGGCGGGCGTGGGCCAGAGGGGGAAACTATACTACTACGACGCCCTACTAGATACCCCTTTTCAGGAGGTTTTCCTTGGGTTCCCCCCCGGAAAACCCCGGGGCATTACGAGGCACCTGCAAACAGGATCTTAGGACCTCTTGAGCACCACATCCCAGGTCTTCCTGAAGGCGACGCAGCAGATGGTGAGGGTATCTATAGGGTTTTGACAGTGCATAAACAGGGGCGGGCGATAATGGATTGACCCCGGGGCAACTATGCATGCGGGGGGCCTCAGGGGGGAACAGGGAGGGTCGCTCCCGGGTAAAGCCCGGGGCGTTATAAGCCTGGGGAAGTAAGCTCCCGTATCTCCGAAGCTACGGGGCACTGCCCCGTTGTACCTTCCGGTACAAGGAGATAAAGCCCAACCCAGCACCTTCAGGTGAGGTGCGGGGTTATTTGTCATGCCACGACCAGCGACCGATTGGAAGAACCATAGCGGGTTGGGGGGACGCTAAAACAGGAGCTACGCATATCAACACCCCGTTGAGCCTCCGCGCACGCAATTACCTTCCTTCCCCCCTTCGGGAGTAGCGGAGCGGCGGCGTACGGAGTTTAACAGTCTCAGGAAAACGTTCCTGCACCCGGGGGCAGTGGGGGGTCAGGGGACGGACGGAGGCGGTGCAGGTGAACCTTGAGTGTCGTGTGTCCAAATGTAAACAATACGACCGCTGAGCATGCTGCCACCTGGTGGGAGGCCAGTCGCTGCAAGCAGGGTGGGCAGGTCAAAGGTGGCGACGTTCAGGGTGGAGAGTTGAGAGCGTAGCACTATGGTACATGGTGGGAGTGGAAGCGCGGACACTGCAGCAGAAAGTGTTTAATAGTCTCAGAGACGTTCGCCACCCAGGGACAGTGGGGGTCAGGGGACGGGATGGAGGCGGTGCAGGTGAACCGTGAGTGTTTGTGCCCAAATGTAAACAATACAAACCACTGAGCAGGCTGCCACCTGGCGGGAGGTGGGGAAACACTGACCAGGGGTGACAGGAGACGCTCGGACCGCCGGACAACTTTGACAATTTACGGACTGGACCAGGCATTTGCCCGGGGGACTCTGGCATATCCCCGGACCTCATATTTTGACAGGCAA
The DNA here is from genome assembly GCA_016584305.1 of Chionoecetes opilio. Lineage (NCBI taxonomy): Eukaryota > Metazoa > Arthropoda > Malacostraca > Decapoda > Majidae > Chionoecetes > Chionoecetes opilio. The sequence continues at coordinate 80,743 of JACEEZ010011870.1, forward strand.
ATCCGATATCCGTGAAATAGGGGTCCAGGGGAAAACGAAGGTTGTGTGTATTTTGGTATGCGTTTAGGTGTATTTCGGTATACAGGAGAACCTCGTTTAACCGGCATTCAAAACAACGGCACTAATCGACCCAGGCTTTTTTTTTTTTTTTTTTTTTTTTTTTTTTTTTTTTTTTTTTTTTTTTTTTTCGATTTTTTTTTTTTTCTTTTCCTTTTTTTCTACTGATAACTCTGGAACTTTTCTTTCCTGTTTCTATTTGTCCACTTTCCTAGGACTTACATCTTTTCAAAATAAGAGTAACAAGAAAACCTCCCCAACTAAATTGGCTCACCCCACTTTTTTATTTTATTCTCTTACTGTCTTCTTTATAGGGACTGGCAACTAAGCGGGCTTTGTGTTACCCATTTTTTTTTGTGCCCTTGGCCGGTTCCTTGTGATGGAAAAAAAAAAAAAAAAAAAAAAAAAAAAAAAAAAAAAAAAAGGGGGGGGTTTTTTGGGCGATTCCATAAGAGTAACTCTCAAAACAACGGAAAAATGAGTTATCCGGTATGCGCTCCCCCCGTGGGTGCCGGATAAACGAGGTTCTCCTGTATTTCAGCATATTTTGGTGTATTTCGGCATATTTTGGTGTTTTTAGGTGTATTATCGGTGTATTTTGGTAAAATTTTTATATGTGTTTAGGTGTATTTCGGTATTTTGGGTCTTAAGAGACATCCACGCGACAACTCACAGCACACCTGCACCGCCGGTACCTGGGAAATGTTGCCGTCGGAACTCTCGCCGCCGTCGGCGAGAGTTCCGATTCTTGATATTACAGGACCCAATATACACATTTAATCAGGTTTTGGTAATAATGGACGAGGACTTCGCCCCGGTCATTTTTTAGAGACACTAATTTTTCCTGGCCAAAATAGCAGTTTTTTTTCTAAAGGAGATCATTATATTTTCCGGAAACCAAATAGTTTTTCATATAATAAAAAAAAATTCATCACCGAATTTTATGGTTGCTGTTTCCATTAAAAGCACTGAATCTCCATCAGAAAAAACACTAAAACTTGACCTGGAAAAATTAGTCAGGGTCTCAGATAACCGGGAAGTGGGTTGAATAGAACATACCAAACCTAACCTTAACCTAACCTTATAGGTTTTAATGAAACCTAACCTTATAGGTTTTTAATGAAAACCCAACCTAACCTTAACCACAAAGTATACCTAACCTAAAACCCTTTGGGTAAGGTTAGGTTAGGTTTCATTAAAACCCAACGGTAAAAACGGTATATGCCCGTATTTGCCGGTGCATAAGACGCACCCGTATTTTATATAAAAATTTTGAGGGAAAAAATATAGTGTTTTGAGGACATATTACTTTTCGTAAATTTATTAAAAGGTTTTTAAAAAAAAAAAGGTTTTTTGTAAAGGGAAAAAAAATGGGTTTTGAGCAGTACCCAAATACAATATTCACAGTGGCAGTGAAAAGTGAATGAAAAATTATAATAGTTGAAATGTAAAGAGAATGTGTAGGGTAACCAAACTCGGTCATCATTTATTGCAGGATGCTCCACGAATTGATATTTCTAATATTATCTACCTATGACATTAGTTTAGATTTAATGTTGTAAGTATGCCTTTGTTGCTTTTCTGCTATGTGGTTTTGACTATTTTGGAAAAATTTTGCAGTAAAGATAATGGTATTATTTCGGTAGTGGGACTTTCAAAAGTCCTAGGATCGTACCTCCATTATTGTGTACTTTCTTCATTCTGTGTATTTTTTAGCCCCATTCCCATGGCGCAATTGAAATTAATGGCATTACTGTACTACCGAAAAATCTACCTGTTATTTGCCAGAAAGCTAAGTTAGGTTAAATCAATTAGGTTAGGTTAGAGGTGGGGTTTGGTTTAGTAAGAAGATATAGAGATGAAATTAAAATTACCAATACTATGGCAGTGTGAAGCTTAGCAATGTTTGCGGGGCGGGCCTGGAGGGGCAGGGCGAGCACCCCCCCCCACATGTAAAAAAAACATTGATTTCCAAAAAAAACGAGACAGATAATTCAAAACACCAAAACTATTCAGGAAAACTAATTTCGGCCTCGAAATCGGTTGCTGGCCCCAAAACCAAAAATTTAGCAAGATATTAAGGTAACACCGTAAGTAACCATCTTACCTTTGTGTTATTGTTGAAGGGCACCGATGTCGGGATGAAGATATTCGCCATGGTTACACCCAGAAATCTATCACAGTCGCGAGGGTTGGTTGGTCTTCCTCCGAAAGGTACAGGTCAAGGCCCTGATGTTATGGTGTGATTCGGCCTTGAGGACAGATGAAGTTTGGTGGCGCCGTGATGGTCTTGGTGTAATGTGTGGAAGGCTTCTGTCCCGTCTACTGGTACCGTTGCAACCTTTAACTAGCACTCATTCCCTTTACAGTTTACAATTTCCTTATCCATAGAGATACAGGGGTGAGGATTGAGGGATTGAGGTGGTATAAAGGCCTACCCTGTTTTCCCATCCCTTTACAAATGGAGAGCGGCAGCTCTCCACTGTAAATGTGTATTTGTGTCATATGTAAATGTTTGTATTTGTGTTTGTGTATTAGTGTCACTTACCTTTGGTGTTCCCTAGGTGACTTGTGGCAGCCCTCCTCTGCGGGAAGAAACCCGTCTCAGCCCTAGAGAGCACAAAGTCTCGCTTGGTGTTCGGGACAGTTGCTGTGGGTGGCACAAGCTGCCAGAAAATAGTGCTGAGAAACATCCCCGACCACTCATATGCTTCCCCTGTGTGTGGCATCATTGGCAGTCAGGGGGTTTCCAGGTGAAGTAGTCTGCTTTGTTTCATATGTCTCTGAGAGTGATGGTTTTCAAGTAAAGTTCAAACATTTGTCGATAAATTCAGCCTTTCCTCACAGTGTTTTGATATATAGAAGGAATGCACCCAGTAGCAGCTGAAAGGCCTTCAGGGTAAACCAAGAAAAGGCCAGATGGTTCTGACAGCATCAAAGTTTGGTGAAGAAAATTTAAGGTTACCATTAAAAAAAAGCATAAAAAGTGAAAGCTTATATGACTGTAAATAATTATGTCATTCATGGCATTATCTTAACATGTAAACATTTTTATAGACTTGTCACTCAGCTCACCTGAGTCTGATTTCATCTAGTCACAATTTCCCATTCCCATTTTTTCTAGGGTTTCACTAATGTTGCGCTAGTAGGAGTCATTAAAAGCATGAGGGTGAAAAGTTGTGATCCTTCCTGTGGTGGTGTTTTTTTCCCCTGAAAAAAAAAGAGCAGAAATCAGTCTTTTTGTTATGTGCCAGCCCACTTGTTGGAAGAACTCAAATTGGATGAAAAATTAAACTATTGTTTTTTTAGTGCCCAGTTTGAACCGAAAAGTAAGATAATTATCTTTTATTCCTACACTTGTGTCATATTTGGGTTTTTTGCAAAAGGAGGCTTTGTCCCGGAGTGAGTGGGGGGTAATACTACAGTCTTGGTTCAGGTGTGTGAGAGTGGGAGTGAGGCGGGCCAAGAGAAGCTGGATGTGGTGTTGAAAACCGTGTGAGAAGATGGTTTTGTCAGTGCTGCTGCGACCGTCTACTGTGGAGCCTCTGTCTGCCTCCCTTGTTTGCCGCCACCCGCAGTTCAAGTGATCCTTTCAAAAAGGAAGGTAAGGAAGGAGAATTTTTCAGCTTCCATGAATTCATAAAGAAAACAGATTGAATGGGGTGTATGTTTTTTGTATATATGCAATGTAGTGGGGTCGCCTCCGTGGTGCAGTGGCTAGCGTGCCTGGCTACGAATCTGCGGGCCCTGGTTCGATCCCGGGCCAGGCAAGTCGGTGACCAGCCTACCCAGCTTGTTTTTTCCTTCCTTTCGGGGTTGATAAAAGGTAACCTGGGGTAACCTGGGGAAGGTAACTGTGGTAACCCGGGAGTCACACTAGCCCTGTGTCCCGGGGTAACGGGTCCTCACCCACCACAGGCTCTAAGGGCTAATGCCACGGAGATGAGCACCGAATGCCACGCGCAGCAGCGTATGCTCCCATCTTTTACCTTTACTATATGTAGTGGTGTATGCTAGAACAAACATAATTGGTTACAGGACTTATTCATAATTGCATTCTTGTGTTCTAATTTGCATTGAAATATGTACATGTATTAAGGGGTCATTCAATTCGACCACAGCTAACCAATACAAGGTATTAGTTCATAATTATCATTGAAATCTTGAAGAAAAGAGAAACCTTGATATCAAGAAAAGTCTTGGCAACCAGAATTTTATAAAAGTTCAGAACGTCTTGTTCTTGTTCTTGACGTCCTTTTTTTCATTAGAGATTAGCAGAATTGATTGGACTGAACATTGGAGTCTTCCTAATGCATTTTGAGCGTTTAGGATTCAGCACTTACATGTACAGATGATGTGAAATGGGATCTAGTATGATCAACACACCAGGTTTTGTTTCAGAGGAGTTCTCTGTGTTTGACCAGCATAATAAAAGGTTAACTAAACTCTGATGTAGGCTGAGTGAAGATATAGTAATACATAAGGTGTAGTGATTTGTAAATATTCACTCCTCAGATTCCGTTGCAAGGGTATGGAGGTCGGGGTGAGTTGGTGGTGCAGGGCAACACAACAGAGAAGCCTCTCCTCCTCAGGGATCTCTCCCTTGGCCTGCCAACCATCGTCCAGACAGCCGTCACAAACACCGGCCACCGGACATTATTCCTTGCCCTTCAAATGTTTTCTGGTAAATCTTGTTCATGGTCATGTTGATTTTCATTTGTGCCAATGTGATCTGTGATAAGTCAAACCTAGCAAAGTTGTATTGATAGATCTATTTACCACCACTTTGAGTGGATAGAAACAAATCCACTGAGCAGTAGCTGCTTATTGGCATTGGCAGCTGACAAGCAATCTTAGTCTATAACTTTATATTTCACTTAGATGGTTTGGTTATCAAGCACATACTAAAGAACATTTCTCCTTGAATGTGACATATCCCTGACTTTTATCTACTGGAATTTTATTTTTCCTTTTTTATTTGTTTTGAGTATGTGCATACCTTTATAATATGCCCGTGTCCGCATGAGGGAGGGATGGTGCTCAAGGAGTGAAGAGGAGGAAGGAAAACAACATAGCTATTGAAACATTCATATGTAGCCGTTGACTCATACACACATCTTAGTTTTCTCAACATGCATCTTTTATATTCTAAGTAAATTTGTTATTATTTTATTGATGCGTATCAAGTACGTATAATGGAATAAACATTCATCGGGGGTCTTAACCAATGAGGCGATATCCATCATATAGTTTCCTCAGTTTGCTGACTTTTGCCCTTGACATCAAAAGCTTTTGATAAGAGTCTGGTACAAATCATTAATTTCCAAACTACCCTTTTTCGGTTTCTATCCTCTCTGCACCTTTATGTCAAGTTTCCTTTCAAAACCATACTATTGCAGCTACTGTAGACTGTTATTGTTCTTCTCCTAAGTCTATCAATAGTGGTGTTCCTCAGGGTTCTGTCCTATCACCCATTCTCTTTCTATTATGCATTAATGATCTAAGTCTAACTCAAAGCCCTATCCACTCCTACGCTGATGATTCTACCCTGCATTTTTCAACGTTGTTCTCTAGACGTCCAACTCAACAGAAACTAATTGATTCACGGAGAGATGCCACAGAGCGCCTAACTTCTGATCTTTCTATAATTTCTGATTGGGGCAAAGCAAATAAAGCTTTGATCAATGCCTCAAAACCCAAATTTCTTCACCTATCTACTCGACATAACCTTCCAGACAACTATCCCCTCTTCTTCAACGACACTCAACTGTCTCCTGCAATGAACATTCTAGGACTAAAAAAACTAAACTAAACTTTACTAAAAATCTGAACTGGAAATCTCACATCTCTTCTCTTGCTAAATCAGCTTCTAAGAAGTTAGGTGTCCTGTGGCATCGGTGTCTATTTTTTTCTCCCTCCCGTTGCTTGCTCTGTACAGGGGCCTTATCTGTCCATGTATGGAGTATGTCTCACATGTTTGGGGAGGATCCACTCATACAGCTCCCCTAAACAGGGTTGAGTCAAAAGCTTTTCGTCTCATCAGGTCCCCTCTCCTTAACCAGTATCTTCATTCTTTCGTCCCTTTCACTGGTAAACTGGAACTCTCTTCTTGTTTCTATATTTTATCTTCCTACAACTTAAATTTTTATGAGAGGTGTCAAGACACCTCCCGAACTAAATTGGCCGCCCACCCCCCTTTTGTGTAATCTTTTCTTATCTTCTTTGTAGGGACTGGCAACAAGCGGGCATTTTTTTATTTATTTTATACTAGGCCTGTCTTTTGAGATGTAAAAAAAAAAAGTAGTTGTGACCTGTTACCAGTTGAAAGATGAAAAATACAGGAAAACAGATACCATCCCAAGTATCATCATTGGAAACAACGTCAGAGAAACACTGGCATTGGAAATGAAATTCTCAGTAGAAATGGGTCACTTAAAGTAATCGTCCAGACTCATTTTTTCTTTGCATAATTATGTTGAATATACATTCAAAATACCTAATCCACAAAAAATAATTCATTTCCATGCCTTATTTCCCTAATAACATGACTTGTAAAAAGCGCGGGAAAAACATCAGCCCCATTCCAGCAGTGGCGGGAAACATGCTGGTGACGTCACTTGGGGAAGCCTCTCAGCCCCGCGCTAATACAAATACACGTAGACTCAGAAAAAAATATAGTACTTGAAGAATTGTGGGTGTTTCTGATATTTTTTTTTTGCGATATGGCATATACTTGCATCCTGTATGGGTGCAGCAAGAAAGCTGTGCCTTTCCAGAGAGCTTAGCACCCATTTCCAAGCTATACGGCGAAGATATATGTGTGCAGACGTGTAGAGCGGCGAGGAGTAGCGGGCGGTGTGCTCAGATTGTCTCGATGTCACCGAGCCGTTGTGCGTCGTCTGCTGGTCATCAGTTGTGTTTTGAGAGCTCGGGGAATTTACAGATTTTGAATGCGGATCATTTAAAAACGGGTGACTGGATGTAAAAAGTGACAACATATGTTGATATACTCGATCATGGCTATATTTTGACTGCATTAAATCAGGAATGATGAAATGGTCTGGACGATTACTTTAAGTAGAGATAAATGATAGATTTAGAAAATTGTTGCTATATTTGTTTTTTTTTATGTATAAGGCTGAGTAAGGGAACACAAGGTGTGCGAAGGAAGTATGTTAAGGAAAACAGACGGGTATATATGTGCAGTAAAGATTTCCATGAGGCAAAGACCTCAGTAATGAAGGAAAGATGAGCTACCTTTTATTCCCCTATTCCTTCCCCATTTTGCCAGACAAGCCATGTAAGGAGCCAGCAATGGACCTTTCAGTACAGCCAACCCGGCTTGTGGTGGGAGCCGGAGAAACTCATGAAGTGTATATTGTGGCAAGTGGCACCACAAGGCAGCTTGCCAGGACACCCGGCCTCATAGGGGTGCTTCAGATTATTTTTGTGGAGGAGATCCTACGCCAGAGATACCAGAGGTGAGCTTGACTGTACTTTACTTTTAGTGTGATGTTTGTCATGGATACTTAGCATTACTTCCAGATCATAAAGACCAATGAAGTAAGTGTAATGAAACCTCAGAGATCTCAGTTATTTTGGGAAAGGGAGTGTGGATCTTTAAAATTCAGGACAATAATGTTTGTAGTGATGTAGAGTATTAATTATGTCACAATTAGCCTGTAATCCTAATTGTCATGTACAATCTACCACCGGAAATAATGTCAAAGTTTCCAGAATCTTTAGTCATGTAGCAACCCCTGGCACTTACACAACAGCAAGCCATTCACTGATGGTACACACACACACACACTACACATACACAACACACACACCACACACACACACACACACACACACACACCACACACAGGCTGAGGTGATGAATAAGTGCTTACAGACTGTATTTACAAGAGAAAGTGAATTTAAAACGAAAAATATAATAGCAAAAGAAAATATAATGGAAGACAAAAAAATGACGTAATAGAAGTAAAAAGGCTAATGGAAAGTCTAGATGTGAGAAAAGCCCCGGGTCCAGATGGAGTGTCGAACTGGATTATGAAAGAGTGCAGTAACCAACTAGCAGGAAAGTTACATAGTGTAATTGAGAGTTCACTCAAGGAGAGCAGAGTCCCGCTTGATTGGAAAAGAGCAAATATTGTGCCAATTCACAAATGAGGAGACAAAGAAGAACCACTAAATTACAGGCCAGTATCATTAACAAGTGTAGTGGCAAAAATGTGTGAAAAAATTGTGAAGGACAGATGGTTGAAATATTTGGAAGAGACAAACACACTCGCAGGTGGCCAGTTTGGATTTAGAGGAGGAATGTCATGTACAACGAATTTATTAAGCTTTTACTCGAGAGTGATCGATGTGACACAGGAAAGAGAGGGGTGGGTCGATTGCATATACTTGGACCTAAAGAAAGCATTTGACAAGGTACCTCACAAGAGACTGCTCTGGAAGCTAGAACATGTAGGAGGATTGAAGGGTGGTTTGCTGAAGTGGATGGAAGACTTTTTGAACAACAGAGAGATGAGAACAGTAATAAAAGATCAGAAGTCAGAATGGTGCAGTGTGATAAGTGGAGTTCCTCAAGGATCAGTATTGGCCCCAGTGATGTTCTTGGTCTATGTAAATGATAGGACAGAGGGAGTGAACAGTTATATGAGTTTATTTGCTGATGATGCTAAATTACTAAGAAAAGTAGAAAGTAAAGAGGACTGTAAGGATTTACAAAAGGATCTAGATAAGATCTTCAGATGGAGTCAACTATGGGAAATGGAGTTCAATGCTAAAAAGTGTAAAGTGATGGAAGTGGGCAGTAGCAAAAAGAGACCAGAGAGGAAAGTATTCGATGGATATGAATGGATAATCAAAACAAAGGTCAAAAAAGATCTGGGAGTATGGATTACGGACAATTTGTCAACTGAGAAGCATATAAACAAGATCAACGGAGATACATACCAGTTGCTGAGGAATATAAGAATGGCATTCAAATATCTGGATGAAGAGATGATTAAGAAATTATAACATCTTTGATTCGACCAAGGTTGGAATATGCGGCAGTGATTTGGTCACCACATAAAAGAAGGATATAAGGAAGATTGAGAGAATACAAAGAGCGTCACAAAAATGGCTCCAAACCTGAGAGATTTACCATATGAGGAAAGACTTTCAAGACTGAAACTCCCAACTCTTGAGAAAGAAGAGAAAGGGGAGATTTTATAGCAGTGTACAGAGCATCAATGGGTCTGGAAAAAATTGATAGAGAAGATTTGTTTGTGTGGGACGATAGAAGTACAAGAGGTCATGAGAACAAATTGAAAAGAACAACATGCAAGAGGGACATCAAAAAATACAGCTTCCCGTATAGAAGCATAGAAGCCTGGAACAACCTTGATGCAAAAGTGATTAATGCAAGTATTCAGGACTTCAAAGGCAAACTGGATAATACAGGGAGGTCCCGAAGATACGAGCAGTTAGGTTCCACCTGGCATACTCGTAAAGCGAAATCTCGTATAACGAAACACATAACTAATGGTAAAATATAGGTTTGGTTCCAGGACCCCATCAATTAAAATAAAAAAACATAAAAAAAAACATGTTTTCAAGCTAAAAATAAACTATAGCAAACACAACAAACACACAGCGTCTATATTACCTACACGTCTACCTATTCTGTAAAAAAGCTTCTGAAA